>RJWM01011945.1:0-58076 GCA_004363535.1 Dasyprocta punctata
GAAAGAGACTAATCCACACTTTAGCTATGATACAGGTATGTTCACCATATGATTTTTACAACTCATAAACACTTCAAAGAAACACAATGGGCTACTTATGGTTGTTCTTTTATATACATGAATTTAAAATAATGTCACACACTAAAAAGCCCATACCTCTCCATTTTCAAATGTTATTTCTCGGACAAGAGGAACACATTTATCTTGAATCCAATTGTAAGTCAAGTCAAAATTTGTCATAGATCCCAAATACACCATATCTGGAGCAGAACGCTGTCATAAAACAAGAAAAAAAAAATTAGACAACTCTAACCCGCCCTGGAAAAACATATTTTAAAATTCATCTATGAACCCACAAAATCTTTAGGAGATACAAAACATGGAACTTCTGAGAATAAAGCCCATACATAGAATGAAAGATAACTCTATATCAGGAACCTGATACTCCAACATATGACACACAAACCTTCTGCTTTTCCTTGAATTTGGCCAATTAACTATCAGTCTCTTCACCAGAAACAAGCAGAAAATGAAAAATGAGAAATTATCCAAATGAATAAATTAAGCTATTCTTTAGAGTTGAAAATGTTAGAAGAAAATTTAAAGAGTGAAAAATGCTTGAAAAAGACAAGATGCCATATAGAGATCTAAGTCATGGGTGTCTCTAATACTAATTACTTACAGATTGGTTCCTACATTCACTAAAATTAGTATTTACGAAGACTTTAAAATGATGATAAAATGATAACTGACACTTATCTTTTCTGTGCTGAAGCAGTGTTATAAGCACTTCATATATGCTGAGTCATTTAATCCTCCTGATATTCCTATGTGGCAATGACTACTGCTACCATCCTAGAGAAATACACCTAGAAGGTGGCAGATCTGACATTCAAATTCTGATGGTCTAATGCCAGAGCTCATGCTCCTAAGTATACTACACTGGGAGACACTGTACTAGAGTCTGATAATTTAGGGATGCTAATACTATGTAAGCTTCTATTAAAGAAATGTACTTAGAGAAAGATACACTAAATACCCATCTGCTATAGTTTGAATATGGTTTGTGTCACCCAAGAATACATGTGCTAGAAGCTTGGTCCTGTGTGGCAGTATGACAGCTGGCAGAACCTTTAACAGGTGGAGCAAATTAACTTACAGGGGTGCTACCCTCAAAAGTGATTAATGTAGCTCATATAAGGGTTGAGTTATTATTAAGAAAAAGAAAGGAAGGAAGGTCAGCCCACCCCTGGTGTCTGGTTTCCTATCTTAGCACGTGACCCCTTCTGCATGTGGCTATTCCCCTCCTGCTCCCCCATTACATTGTGACGGTCATGGACCACTGACACACTTCTAAAATTTGGCTCCCACACTGAATGCAAAACAGAGAGGAAGAAAAGGTCAAGAGCCTGAGAATAGAGAGATCAGTAATCCCAGTTTGCCACTAAATATGCTTATGTGACTTTAGGTATGGCTTTGTTTTCACTCTGAAACTTCTGGATTAGCATAAAATGATGCTTCAAAGTTCCTTTAGTTTTATGTACCTAGAAACATCAAAACATAAAATTATAGGTTATATTATACACCTATTTAAATATACTGTCACAAGCTGGGGAGCAGAGGTGCATGTCTGTAATCCCAGCTACTCAGGAGGCTAAGACAGCAGGATTGTAAGCTCAAATCTACCCTGGGTAATTTAGTGAGAGCCTGTCTTAAAATTCAAAAAGAGCTAAAAATGTAGTTCAATAATACAGTACTTTCCCAGTGAGTTCTGAGTTTAATATTAGTGCTGTAAACAAATGAACAAACAAACAAACATACATTTTATTATATACACTAAGAAATAGCAACTTACCCCTGGTGGTTTGTAGATTATGTTGTCTCCACTATATCGCTCTGGTTTTGAAACATCCCTAACCAAAAAGAGAAAAATAGTAATAATATTTTTTAAAGAAAAATACATACCAGTATACTTGAAGAAAGCAGAATGAACTAGTTATTTTGCAATGTATAATAAAGACTTGAAATAATATACTTGTCCATCATCTTTTATAAGACTATGCAATACTAAGAAAATTATTTAAAGGAAAAATTTACTGGGAAGCAGATTTTTAAAGGAAAATTTTAGTTAGCTGGCATGTTGCTGGAATTGACAGTTTTAGCACTAAAGCTGTCTTAACCCTAGACTGCATTTCAACTATGGATCAAGGACATTAATTTGGTCATACAGACATACATAATATGGTAAGTACCCCTCTGCTATACCCATCATCTATCTATCTATATACATATATATATATATACACACATATACACACACACACGTATATACACATACACACACACACACACACACACACAGCCCATTAAAAAAATGAGTACACACTTCAGGAAAAGAAAACTTACATAAATAAATTTATTGAGACATCATGAGGGGAATACAATTACAAGAGGTACTCAAAGTGGCAACCATTAGCTTCCAGATATTTATCATTTCACACCCAACCATTGATTTTTCTGTTTCTTTTTTTTAAATTTTATTTATGGAAAAAACAAAACAAAATTTCAAAAAAAAGGGAGAATAATATAGTTAACGCATTGTATATTGTTATCTTCAAAGTAGCTACTCAGAGTACTAGGTATGGGCATAAAAAATTCTCCAAATGGTATTAGCACAAAGTTTTCTTTTCGATAAACTAGGAAAAACTAATACTTCTAAAAAGCAGATAAATTAAAATAACTTACATCATAATAATATAGTTCATAGAAAAAGTATTTTTTTGTTTATTTCTCCACTGTTGTCTCCTGCCTACTACAGATTTTAGAACATAACAGGTGTACAATAAATATCTGATGGGGCCAGGGATTTAGCTCAGTGGCTCAAGCGCCTGCCTGGCAAGTGCAAGGTTGTAAGTTCAATTCCCCAGTAACAAAAATAAAATAAAATAAAATAAAATAAAATAAAACAAATATTTGGTAAGAGAATTCTACAATAAAGTCTAAGTCAAATGGCTTTATCTTTCTTCAAATAATTTTTAGATTAATTAAACACTGATTTATCTCCGGTTTCTGACTACAATAACCCAGGAGATAAGAACAAAGGTACTAAACTAGGCTGATGAAAGTGGGAACAGAAGCCGGGTGTGGGGGCGCATGCCTTTAATCCCAGGACTCGGGAGGCTGAGGCAGGAGGATCGTTGTGAGTCTGAGACCAGACTGGGCTACAAAGTGAGTTCAAGGCCAGCCTGAACTGGATAGATAAACCCTGTCTCAAAAAACAGGGCCAGGGATTTAGGTCAGTGGCATAAGTGCCTGCCTGGCAAGCACAAACAGGGTTGAGTTCAATCGCCGAACCACAAGTTTTAAAAAAAGGAGGAAGTGGGAACAGAAAGGAAGAACATACTATTTCCTGTGAGCTTCTTTTGTACCATGTATGGTCTTGGCACTGGATTTATTACGGTGAACAAAACTGACAAACCCCTCAATCACATGGAACTTACATTCGGGTGAGAAAAGATTGACTGATGATTAGATACACTATTTGGGGTGGTTAAAAAAAGTGCTTTAAAGAAAAGTAAATGGAGTAAGTACAAAAGAACATGATGAATGATGGTAATGCTACCCTACATAAGATTATCAGAAGGGATTTCTGACAACAATGACCTCTGGAAGAAGCACTTAAGAGACATAGGAGCAGCAAGGACAAAGGCTCTGCGGCGGAAACCTACTTGCAGTATTTTAGGAACAGCAAGGTTGCCTGTGTGATTAAAGAGCAGTGACTGGAGTAGCAGGGAGCTCTGTCATCTTCTCTGTACAGATCTTCAAAAAACTCCAGTCATGCTTAAAATGAAACATGCACATAAACAAAATCTACAAAAGCATTAAAGGACAAAGGACAAAAGTCACGAGTGGAGAAGGACACACTGTGCTAGATACCTGGGCCTTACTTACGATAACTACTGCAACTGAATGTTTAACTATTATGAGCCAAAAATAAAAGAAACAACACTGCATGAAAGTCAAAGAATGGTTGAGATAACCTCCAAAGAGAAGCTCAAGGATAAAACCAAAGAATGATTCAATTTGAGAGAAAAAGATCACAAAGGAGAGAAAGCGATGTAAGGACTGAACCACAGGGATCCAACTGAATGTCAAGACAGCAAAAAAAAGAAAAGGGTAGGTGGGTGGATGTTCCTTGCTTTGGAAAAACTGAAGAGGATCCAGATTGAAAAGGACCACTGGATTTGGTAAGTAAGCAGGCATTCTGTTACTGTACATAGACAGGGACATCCCTCAGAGGGATGGAGGTGAAAGTGAGCTCCAAGTGGTGAAGGTTTTTTTAACCTGTTAAAATTTGAGAAAAATCATGGTAGCCAAGCATAAATTAATCTTTGAAAATTGTAGAAATAAAATTTAAAAAGGGAGATAAGATTATAGTTTAAGAGAGAAATGTGGCCCAG
Source organism: Dasyprocta punctata (assembly GCA_004363535.1). Lineage (NCBI taxonomy): Eukaryota > Metazoa > Chordata > Mammalia > Rodentia > Dasyproctidae > Dasyprocta > Dasyprocta punctata. Next base: position 4,461 of record RJWM01011945.1, read on the forward strand.
CAGGCATGGTGGCACACACCTGTAATTCCTGCTACTTGGAGACTGAGCCAGCAGGAGCTTACAAGCACAAGGCCAACTTAGGCCATTTAGCAAGAAACAGTCTCAAAATATTATTTTTTAGAAAAAGCTGGGTATGTAGCTTAACCACTTCCTCAGTTCAATCCTGCAGGAGAGACAGACAGACAGACATAAAGAGAGAGAGACAGAGACAGAGAAAGAAGCAGAGAGAGAGGAGGGTGAAAGTGGTGAATTAGGAGAGATGCATGTTTCAGAAAAGGAAAACAGTTTTGAAAAAGGTCAGGGTGACAACACAAGAAAGCAGGGACAACCAATGGATCAAAACCCCAGACACAAGGACTTCAGTGAAGAGGTTAATCTTACAAAGGAGCATTATTGGGCCAAGATGCAGCTCACTGGTAGAGCCCGTGCTTAGCCCAGGCTTCCATCACCAGCACCCCCCCAACCCACAAAAGGAGACTTGTTCCTATGTGACAGGGGAGATACAAGAAAATGTACCAGACAGATAAAAATAAAGACACAAAACCTGTACTTCTCAACAAGAAAGACTATGTTGTTTCAGTGCGGTAACCTGCTCACAGGTTAGCAATTTATCTGGCATAGGGTTTGACAAATAAAAGCATGTATGAATGAGTTCACTCTTCACAGGCCCATTCTTCTTCAATATAGTACACTATAGAAGAAAGAATAAAAAGACTTTTAAGCCCTTAAAAAGTACTTAAGAGGTAGGTACAGAGATTGGTCAGTGATTTGGAGAACTGAGATAATATTTGGAGAGAGCATCTTCAGAAAATGACCAAACACAAGAACTTAACACGACAGCCAAGTTGATCCATTAACACACTCTCAATTAAAATACTCACCCAAATGCAGAAAGGAAGGCACAATCATCATGCAAAATACTTGCTACCCTTTCAAAAACTTTATAGTTGGCCGAATCCTTTTGTTCAAAAAATCCAATGATATTTCTTTTGCTGCGCTGTAAAATAAAAGTATCCAAATATTTTGCAAACATGTATAGTTTTGTAAGTGTGTTAGCATGTTTACCACTTATTCTGGTACCCACACAGCTCCAATGTTATTCAATTATCTGTGATTGAAGTGTAACTATAAGTTCATATTTAGTTGCAAACATCTAGTACAAAACTATTAAAAATTACATTGAGTTGTAAACAATATTAATTACAATAAAACTTAACTATACACATGTCCTTGTAGCATTTTAAAATTTCAATAAATAAACTTAATCAGTGAAAATCTTTTCCTATAGAAGGTGACTAATTCTAAAATTTGAAAAAAAATACATCAACTCATTACTTTTGACTGTTTGTAGAGACTCCTCCATGGGTGTCTCACACTGCTCCTAGTCATCTGACCATCTAAACCAAAACTGGAAGACCCTGTGACCACTGCCCACCTAGGTAATTTCTTCAGGCTGTGCCTGCAACAAGAAGCATTGAGATATGAGGTATTATCTTCATCCAAGACAAAAAGCAGAGTTACGGCTTGCTCAGAAATGGCAACTTCCCCAACCCCAATAGGCCCCTTCTATAACAGAACAGAAAGCATCTGCACCTATCCATCTGAGCCCTCTGCATTACCTCCAAAGGATTTGGGGGGAAAGAAAACAAATGCAAGAATGCTCACATTGCTTGTTATAAAATGAGCAGTGAAGTCTTTTGTCTCTGACCCAGGATTCTTGCGCCTTCTGAAAGCAACTATGAAATGGATACTAGATAATTTATTTGCATGTAAGTAAGGTAAAAATCACACCTGAAACTTGACAGTAACAATCAGTGATTGTGATAAAACTAAAACTTCATTGTTTCTGCTTTTGTTATAGTGTGCTATTTTTAACACACTAGATGCGATCAAAATATATGGTGAACGTTAAAAAAATTTTTTTTAAATTGTACTAAAAGACACATTGTCATTAAACTCGCCCAAAATACTCCCCCTTTATTCAAACACACTTATCCCATCGCTGTTGCCAGTTTCTGAAGCAGTTCTGAAAGTCCTCTTGAGTGTCTTTACAAAGTATGATGAAAAACATGGTGACTGCTGCTGCTGACTGCCATCCAACAGAAAGATGGGCTTATAAATATATTAGTGTGTCCTCATCCACCTTATTCACTGGCTCTGACACCATGTGACATCTGGTTGTTCCCCAAAATGACTGTGAAAGGTAAACACTGTGAATCAGTTTAGCACACTGAGGCAGCCCAACTAAAGACATGAAAGAGCACAACTAAAAACACGAAGGAGGACTTTTAGAACTATTTCAGAAAAGTGGCAAAAACAATGCATTAAGGGTGTTTGAAGAGGGGATTAACGGCAATGTACCTTTTTTTCTGCAATAATTTTAATTTTTGAACATTCACTGTGTTTTTTAATCATATGATGTAGTTAAGTGTTCAGATAGAGACTTGCTAAGCTTATTAATAGGGGGCTACTTAGAGGACACTAAACCCTACATAAAAAGCTGATTTATGAGTAATTAAAGCAGATACTCTAAAGGTCACCACTAAGGAAGATGTGGAAACTTTGGTTATGTATGCTTGATTTTAAGTTCTATTTCTAATCTAGGCTTCCCTTTGTTCTCAATTAATTCAAATTTTTTCAACATTACTTTATGCTACATATTTTATACAGTAAAACATTAGCATTTCCTTTGAAAATTAATTCAAGAAAAATTCAACTCATTAAGTATGTACATGTCAAATCAATTGCAACAACCTCGAAGTGAATGTCCAGATTCTTTGAATTAGAATTTGTTTACATTAATTAAATAGGCAATGTTCTTTTGATCTATCCAAAGTTAACTTACATCAAGAGTGGTAAGTTCTTCTAAGTTCTGCATCTCTTGAACGGGGTCACTTTTTTGTTGCCTGATGTAATCTGCAAGTGCTTTCACTGATCGCTGACCCCTGTATTCTCTCTTCATCATCATTCCGTTACGAAACAATTTGAGGGTTGGATATTTGCTTATCCTGTATCTCTGGGCTATATCAGCTAAAAGAATAATAATTTTAAAAAATTAACTTTATCTCATACTTGGTCAAGGTTAGCACATTAGCCAAATAGGCAAAAAGCTTACAATTAGTGAGGTAGTGAGATTTAAAAAACTTTTATTTATTTATTTATTTATTTAGGTTCATGTCATTCTTTTTCAGTGAGAGAAAAAAATAAATTAGTCATGACGAGTTCAGTTTGGTTAAAAGGCCAGGGTCTCGACTCTATTGCCTGAGTTTAAATCCTGAATTCACCACTCACTGGCAGTGTGAACTTAGAAATTACATAAACTATCTGTGCCCTAGTTTTTTCATCTATCACAAGAAGGATAATAATTTCTATCACATAAGATTGTTTTAAAGATTAAATGAAGCCAGGCATGGTGGCGCACGCCTTTAATCCCAGCACTCGGGAGGCTGAGGTAGGAGGAGCTTTGTGAGTTTGAGACCAACTGGGGCTACAACGTGAGCGCAAGGCTGGCCTGAGCTACATAGTGTGACCCTGTCTCAAAAAAAATTGGGCTGGGAGAAAGAATTGATAAGATTAAATCAATACTAGAAACTGGCACTATAATGTATAGAAGACTTTCAAGTTACAAAGAGACACTGGTAAGAAGACAAAGGCCACAAGTGTGGGTTGGGCTACTCTTACAAGAAAACCAACTTGAAGAAATAATAAAAAGAAAATAAGGAACTTTACTTTCTCCATCACACTGAACACCAAAACATATTATGACCTTTTACAGCTATGTATAAATTAAAAAGCTTTTAATAAAATACTGTATAATTAGATTAAGTAGCTCCACTGGCCAGTGCAATAATACTGTGGGCTAGATGGTGGAAAATATATTTATAAAAGTTACTATTTTCCCAAATATCCATCAAGAGGAGGTGGTTTAATAACGTATAGTGCACCCATTGAATTAAGCACTAGGCTGTTACATAAAAGAATGAAAAAGACCTCTGTATCTTTGTGGCCAAAGTGTACACTGGTGAAATAAGTGCTGGGGAAGATGCACAGAAAAGGGAATCCTTGCACACTTTTGGTGGGAATGTAAATTAACAGAGCCATTATGCAAAACACGGAATTCCATAATTCCAAAAAATTAAAAATACAAACAATCACATAATAGGATAATACCACTGCTGGATACAGATCTGTCATAGTTTGGATCTGGAATGTCCCTCGGGGGCTCGTGTTACAGGTTTGGTCTCCAATGCAGCAATGTTCAGAAGTGAGGCTTTGGAGAAGAAATTGGGCCACAAAGAATGTAACTGCATCAGTGGATTAATCTATTGATGGATTCATAATATTACAGTATTACTGGGAGATGGTGGAAACTTTTAAAGGTGAAGGAAGTGGGTCATTAGGGGTGTGGAAACATGTATCTTGTCCTTGGCCTACCTCCCCACCACCATTTCCCTCTTCCTTTCCCCGCTCCACCATACCAGTCTGGCATGATGTTTCTGCCTTGGCACAGACCTAAAAGCAAGGTAAACAACTGACCACGAATTAAAACATCAGAAACTGTGAACCAAAATAATTTACTTTTTCCCTTTAGTTACCAATTTTCAGGTATGTATATGGTTATACAAATAACATATTATCCACAGGATATAAAATACCCGGTACAAAAAAAAAAATCAGCATGTCAAGAAAGTGTTTATAGCAGCATTATTCACAAAAGACATGAAATCATTTTAAATGTCCACCATCAAATGAATAAAGAAAATATGGTACATGTATACAAACAATATTTAATCATAAAGTAATAAAATTCTGCAGTTTGCTACAACTGAATAAACCTGGAGGGCATTATGCAAAGTGAAATAAACTGGGCACAGAGAGACAAACACTGCATGATCTCACTCTATGTGGTATCTTAAAAAAAATTCATCTCATAGAAAGAGTATAATGGTGACTTCCAGAGACCAGGTTGTGTACAGAAAAGTGACTGCAGTTAATGATGATATATCAAAAAGTACACAGAGTGGGTGGGTGTTACATGTCTTCACCATAAAAATGGTAATTATGAGAGGTAGCACATGTGTGTCACAGTTTGTGTCTAAATGTCCCCCCAAAGCTTCACGCAATCATTGGGTTTTTTTGGAGATGGCTGAATCTACAGTGTGCAATGCTAGGATTAAGGGTGCTGAGATTAAGGGTGGCTGATTGCTGGATCAGTCAACTGATTGGACTGGCACCACCCTAATTTCAGCAGATTGGATAAAATAAAAGGGACAGAAAGAAGCTTCCCCTTCCTCCATTGCTGCTTTGCTGCATTCTACCTGCCATAAACTGTTCTCTATTGGTCATACTGCCTTGGAGCTGGCCGATTATGCACTGAAATTTCTACAAAGTGTGAGCCAAATAAAACTTTTTGCCCTTAATTTTGGGTACTGGGTATTTTGTCTCAGCAAAGAGAAAAATAATTTAAACAATCTCTTAATTAGCTAGGTTTAACCATTCAACAATACACACCTCAAAACAACATGTTGTATGTTATTCAAAATACGTTAACTTAAAAAAAAAATAAATGAAATGATTAAAATCCTAATATTTGTACTATAAATTGGAAGTAACAGCATAACCTTTGTGTGTGGGGAAACTGAATTTAGGCCTTGCATATGCTAGGCAAGTACTCTACCACTGAGCTACATACTCAGCCTATTATAAATTTTCATGTGCTTTTGTTTCCAAAATGTACTTTTAAACTCTTTATTTTCATGGCTATTATCAATAATTTAATGGCAGTAAGTATGGGGATTTAAATAAAATGGAAAAGTTATATTCATCAAGATATAACCTATCAAAACTGACACTAGAAAAAAATAGAAAACATAAGTAGTCCTAAAATTATTATAGAAACTGAATTTATAATTTAAAGTGTCCTACAAAAACCCCATTCCCACTAGTTTTATGAATTGAACAAAGTATTTCTGCAAAACCTGGGAGGGAAAATTAAAAAAAAAATTTGTTAATCTTAACAAAAAAGATGCAAAACTATAAAAAAAATTAATAAATAAGGATAATATACCACAATTTAGCCTAGCTTCAGTTTAGACTAACATTTGAAAACCAATGAACATAACTCACAACTTTAATAGAAAATAACAATTCTATTATTCCAAAAGCAGCAGGAAAATGTTTCATAAAATTCGACATCAATTCCTCTGTAAACATTCTTTAGCAAACCAACATTAAAATTTTCTTAATCTCATAAAGGATATTTAAATAAATACCACATAACTTGACAGTGAAACACTGCTGGTATTAAGAAAGAAATAAAAGGCAGGCATTGTGGAGCATACCTGTAATACCAGCATTCTGGTAGGCTGAAGTAGGAGGATCACAAGTTTGAGACCACCTTTGGCAACTTAGCAAATAAAAAAAAAAAAAGGCCTAGAGATGTAACTCAGGGCAAAGGCCCTAGGCTCAGTCCCCACCCTATTCCATCCACTCCACAAAAAGAAAAAAAAACAAAAACAAAAACAAAAACCCCAAAAGATGACTGCTACTATATCTATGTAAAATTGCAGTGATAAGAAAAAAAATTAAGAATGTCATTATTTTCCAACAGCTTTACTGAGTTCACAGAAAATCCAAGAAAGAATCTACAAGAGGATTTCTACCTTCTAAGCAGAAGTGGGGAGCGGAAATCTACTGCTCCTGCAACTAGGAAAACTGAATTTTTTTTTTTAACCCTACATTTTAAAAATGAAAACTGCAATCAGGACAAAAGAAACAGGTGAAGTCTTGCATTGCCACTTAGGTTGGCATAGTAGACCAAAAAGGAACTCGAACACAAAGCAAGTTTCTCCAAAGGACATTTACTGAGTGTTGGGAGGTAACACAGAAGGTAGGGTGAGGGTGAGACAAACAGAAAGACAATAACATCTTCTCTGACTCTGCAATTCTTAAAAGATACTGGCATTAGAAATGTATACTTGTCAAAAAGCCTGAAATCCTACAATAGGGCTATACATAGCCAAGACACAGTATTTACCAGATTCTAAAGTTACACAGACCAAGACCTGGATGTGGAAGACCATGAGTTTTTAAGACAAACTGGAAGAATGATTAGAGATGAATGATTATATTCAGAATAGATAAAGAATCAATGAAAGAAATGACCATCAAAAAAGACAAGTGTGCTAAAATATCATCCAGTTTACCACACTGGTGGCTCATTTGCCAGCAAAAAGTCAAGAAATTCCATTAATTCTCAAAGGATTTGGGATGGACCCAGAAGAAAGAAAGTAGTCTAATAGAAAACATCTTTTTTTCAATTTGTAGCCTAAGGGTCAGCAAATAAATGAACAGCAAAAGGCACTGCTAGAGACAATATGCTTTTAACTTTCTAAACTTAATGAATTTATGGACAAAATGAGGAAGGAATACACTAATAACAAATATGCATAAGCAAGGACTAGAAAAATGCTAGAGACAAGATCCAGAGGTCTTAAATGCTAAATGGAGTCCGAATTTTATCCTGTTTCTGATAAGGAGGTAGAGTTAATAGAGTTCGGCTTTCAAAATATTCATCTGGCAATAACAGAGAAACAGACTAGTAAGGAAACTACTGCACCAGTCCTGGCGGAAATAACAAATCTGTTTACATTGATCAACACTCTCAGACATTAAGGTAATTTTTAAAAGCTTTGGCCAAAAGTGATTTTAAGACAATAATACTGTGACATTTTTACAGTATAACAAGGAATGACTTAATATAATAAAAGTTTTTAAAAATTAACTGTATAAATCAAATGTTAAAATGAATGCCTGAGGAATTATAAATTTCAGGAGGTTAACAGCTCGCTGATTGTAAAATTAGCATGTACGTTTGCTTTAATGTCACTTACTTTTCCTCCAGGGGTCCTTTCTTTTTGCCTTACTAATGCCCAGGAGCCTTACAAACAGGGAAACTAGGACATGCTCTTGTGTCATAATTTTCTCTCTCTGCTGTGATTATCCATGGCAGGCAGTGCAAAGAGGCAGATGATTTCAGTAGGATGGTCTTACTGCTCTTCTGGTCCTAGGAAGAACCATTACTGCCTATGTACCTCTTCCTACTCCCAAAATATGCCCCCTAAAACAAGCAAACAAGGTAACATGGATACAACGATAAACAAAAGATAAAATGCTTTAGAGAAAAAAAGTGAACCTGTACAGTTACTCAAAACTCATGTTTAACCTAATCATCCAATTTTCTGTTCTATGCATAAGAACTCTGCACTCTGTATTTTCTTCTTCTTCTTCTTTTTTTTTTTTTTTTTTTTTTTTTTTTTTTTTTTTGGTACCAGGGATCAAACTCACAACCTCTTGCTTGCCAGGTCATATTTTCTTACTCTTAATGCTGTACTTAAATATATTGCTCACAAAATTTCTCAATTTCCAACATTGAAGGCTCAATTTGTATTACAAAGCAAACAAGAATAGCTCTGGCACATGGGAGTACGCTCTACTTAATTCAAAGACAATAACCAAGTGCTTTCCTAAAAAGTGCTAGTGGGGATCTGAAAGTTCTGCACCAGCAAATAATATATGAACACCTTTTGCTTAGCGCCATACAACCTCTAGCCACTGGAGGTCAGCAGAGAACTCGCTCCCACAGGGGCAGACTGATGGGCTCTTCTAATCCAAAACAACATTAATGTCAAAGACAGTGAAGACTACCACTCCCAAACTGCCTAAGTAAGGAAAATGAAAGTGGAATGTGATCGTTCCACAGTTGAAGCAAAGACATGTTTGAAGTGTGAGTGCATGTGTGCATATATGTGAGAAAATTGAAAAGAATAAGCAATTATAAAGAAAACCAGAATCGTTTGTAATCCAACCACTGAGAAAAATCACTGACGTCAGTGAAACAGGAAAACGCTAGCATCAATCCTTGTTAGAACGGGTTCCAGCAACTTGAAAGGAACTCCTAGAAAGTACAGTAACACTTTTTAATACAAGCATTACTGGCATCTGGGAAAAACAAAAACCACCTCAGCTGAAAAATGTCACACAACAGTCAGACTTTATGAAATCATTTTGGGATTACTTGAACAACTTTTTTTCATTTAAGGTGCACAAACTGATGATACAATTTTTTAAAGCTGCATCTACGTGAAGCTAAAATAGTTCTGACAGGTTAAAAATTTTAAGTGATTAAAAAAGCATTTAAGTAATACAGTTCAGTCTATCAGTTTCTGCAATTGGAGATAACATTATATCTTATAATCAATTAATGATGATTTAAATGTGGTAAAACATGGAACACCTCCTATGAATATGCTATCTATTTAAAGTACTTAACATTACTACACCTGCTACTAATACTACTTTTAATTGTTTCCACAGGCTACAATTCTATTTTTAAATTTTAATTAGTACATGTTTGTGCCACATAGCAATTACATTTGGGGAGAGTTGGTATGTGTACATGGCACAGCTTAATGCTTTTTATGACTCCTTTTCCCTTTCTCCCCCCTCCCTCCAACTCTTGGTCCCCTTCCCATCTACAAAAGCTCTGTATCCCTGCTTATTATTATCAATCTTTTATTTTGCTTTTATTCAGACTCTGGGTTTCTTATGTAAAAGTAACCATGCAATATTGAAGTTTGTGTGTCTGATTTATTTCACTTAATATCATGATCTCAAAGTGCATCCACTTTCCTACGAATGACTCAAATGTATCCTTCTTCACACAGAGTAATACTCCATTGTATATATAGTTTTTGTTTCCATTCATCTGTTGATAAACAGCATGCTTCCAAAATTTAGCTATTAAGAATTGTGCTGCTGTCAAAATGGGTATATTTTTATGTCTGTAATATGAAGTTTTTAATTGGGAAAATACCTAGAAAAGGAATAGCTGGATTGAACAGAATTTGAAGCCTTTTTTTTTTTTTTAGTTTTATTATTCTTCATACTGATTTTTATGGTAGCTGTACTACTACATTCCCACCAACAACGCAGAAGGACTCCTTTTTCCCTAGTCTTGCCAACATTCATGTTTGACTGACTGACTAACTGATTCATTGATTTAGAGACATTGATTTTGTAGTTCAGGCTGTCCTTGAATTCACAGCACTCTTCCTGTCTTGGTCACCTGTGTACTGGGATTACAGATGTGTGCCAAACAGATGCTCCGATTTCTTGATGACACTCCATTCTTTCTGAATTAAGATGGAATCTCAAGTGTTTTAATTTGTACTTCTTTAATGGCCAGCATTTTTTCATGTATTTATTAGCCACTTGTATTTCTTCCAAGAAGTATCTATCTATTTCAGTTACCTATTTTTTGGTTAGGTCTACTACTTTAGTGGGTCTAATTTTTTTTTTAAGTTCTTTATATATTTTAGATATTAGTCCTGTGTCTGAGCTGTAATTAGCAAAAATTCTTCCCTGTTCTGTAGCGTTTTGGTTACTTTTTCAACTGGTGAGATAAAGCACTTGACCCCTCACAAGTTAAAGGAAGAAAGGTTTATTTCAGCTCACAGTTTATAGAGGTTTCAGTCTATCATCATCTGGCTCCAAGGCAGGGCAGTATGGCAGAGGGGCATCGTGGAGGAGACAGTCCATGTTATGGCAAGCAGAAGACAGCAAGCAGGTACTAGCAAGCCTCCCTTTCCTTTTTACCCCATCCAGGCTACAAGCACTTTTGGAGTGCTACCCACACCCAGGGTGGACCTTCCTATTATCCATACCCACAACTATGATAAACTAATCAGTGGATTAATTTAGTATCAAATTCCTTAATCTATCATACACCCTAGATCCAGTCAGCTCTGAAAAGCCCCACCTATGAGTGCATAAGGCTTTGTAAGGGGGCATCTAGATACAAGTCATTACATATAGCTTGTCTCTTTACCCTGTTGTTTCCTTTCTTGTATAGAAGCTTTTGAATCTGATATGATCTCATTTGTTGACTACTGATGTCATTTCTTATGCAACTGGGGTTCAGTTCTGAAAGTTTTCGCTTATGTTGTCTTACCTCTTTTATCTTCCAGCAGGTTAAGTGTTTTACTACTTAGAGCTTTGATACATTTTTTTAGTTTAATACATAGTGACAGAGACCATCCACGGCCTGGAATTAGAGAGAACAATGGCCGCAGAAGCAAACAAGTCCAGTCTACGAACCAGTGCCATGTGCGGGCCACCAATGGACTGGAAACAGCTAGACCCAAACCTCTCCCAATGAATCAGCACCATTCGCAGACTGGGGGGAGAGAGAACAATGGCCACACCAAGCAAAGAAGCCCAGTCTGGGAACCAGTGCCATACGCAGGCCACTGCTGAACTGGGAATAGCCAGACCCCAGCCCCTTTCATCACACAGGCTGGCAAACAAAAGTACCATCCCCACCCCCCGGTAAGCGACCAGCTTATCTGGAGAAAAACAGGCTGTGATGATAGCTATCAAGGTGAAATGCAATTGGATGCCTGTGGTGCTTTCATGTTTCACTAACATTGCAGGTCTAGGGCCAATGGTCTGATCATAGGTTCAGAGAATACTGGTATGCAGTGCGGCATCTAGCAGGGATATCCTTCTGAAGGTTGCAGTCATTATTGACTCCCTATGGTCCTGTTTTGAGGTCCTATATCATTTCCATTGTTCTGTTGGGTTGGGTTTTATTCTCTTTTGTTTTGCTTATATTAAATCCCATGGCAGGTGAAGCTATTTCAAGGATAGCAAGATATATTATGGTAGCCATTTGGATTTACTATTGCCTTGTTTTGAAATCCTTTATTGCATTCGTCATTTTGTTTTTATTGTTTCTATTCTATTTTGTTCTGTTGATTTTTACTAGGTCCAAAGTTATCTGCACCTATTTTGAAGACATCAAAAGGCATTATGGTAACTATTGTTGATTTCATAATGTTTTGAAGTCCTGTATCTCTTACACTAGTTTGTTTTGATTGGTTTTATTCTGTTTTATCCTCTTTAAAAAAAAATACATAGTGACAGGTATGGGTCTAGCTTCAATCTTCTGTATATGTGTAGCCAGTTTTCCTAGCACCATTTATTAAAGAGACTATCTTTTCTCCAGTGTATGTTTTTGGTCCCCTTGTCAACAATCAGATGGCCGAATGTGTCTGGGGTTGTTTCTCTATCTTGTATTCCATTTCATTGATCCATGTGTCTGTTTCTGTCACAGTCTAAAATTTTAAATGAAATTCTTAAAACTCTTTATTAGAAAATACATGTACCAAAAACATAAAAGAAGCTCAGATTGATTCTTATCACTTTACCAAAAATAAACGTATCTTCACCAGAGCTGTAGTTTCCTTTTATGGGCCCTCCCCAGATGTAAAAAGCTAAGAGGGCAACTGTCAGACCTATGACAAAAGTGAGACCCAGCATCATAACTCTTTGGTGGGATGAATTAGGACACCCACTCAGCTACCAGCAAGGAACTAAAATGGCTACTGGGCAATGGGAAGAGCTTGTGCCTCAATGCACTCTCTTTTCTAGTTGCCCTGACTTCATTTTACTTTTCTTTTCCTGCTCTCCTTATACTTCGTCTGTTCCCTACATCAAATACAGCAAATGGAGTTCGGGCTTGGCGGCACACACCTGTAATCCCAGCTTTCAGGAGGCTGAGGCAGGAGGAACGCCAGGAGTTCAAGGTCAGCCTGGGCTACATAGAGTTCATGGCCAGCCTGAACTATAGGCAAGACCCCGTCTCAAACAAATGAATGAACAAATGAACAAACAAACAAACGAAAGAGCAAGTGAGCAAGCAAGCATGCAGAGAATTTAGAGGCTTAAGAGGGAACTGTAATATAAGCTTTATAGTGGAATTTCGAAACAATACACTTGATCTTAACTAGATGTTAAGCTTCTAGGTGACAACCTAACCTCAAATTAGCTACTATACAGTTCCCAACTTTATTATTTTGGGAGCAAAGGGGAGAAAAGCAAGGCTGTTATACCCAGTTTATACAAATAGAAGGCCTGATTGGTTTGAATAAGCCTGACATAGTCACTCTTGTTACCTTCTCTAGTTCCCAAGTTCTCAGCCAACTGAGCTGAATCTTTCAAAAGAGATAATCCTGATAAGTATATAAAGCCATGGGGTAAAGGCAGAGCAGAAAGCTACAAGAGATACTGGTATGTGTGGGAAAGGAGGAAAAATAGGCAGCAAATCAATGAATATGTACTAAGATGGATTTTCCTGATAGACTAGTAAACTGGCATAAAGGGCAACTCCTACAGAAGAATTCTTAACATGTTTCAAGGAATATATAGGTGCACTGCCTCCCCAAGGAACTACTTTGAAAATACTTATAATACATAAAAATTAGCACCATTACAATTTTGTATTTTCCTAATTGTCCTTTCTTGAGTCTATGGTTTCATCCTCGCTTCTTAAAGAGGACCAATAAAGGAAAAACTATAATAGAGCATTTGTAAAAAAAACACTTTTAAAAATGCATATGTGTTTGTTTATTTATTTACATATTTTTGTCTTTTTGAGACAGGGTCTCATTATGCAGTTCAGGCTGGCCTTGAGATCACTTTGTAGCTCAGGCAGGTCTGGAACTCCAAAGATACTCCTGCCTCAGCCTCCCAAGTGCTGGGATTACAGGCATGAGCCACCACACCTGGTAAAATATTTTTTAAATGGGACAACATATAAGGTTTCTGGCTCAAACAGATTTCAGGACTAAATACAAATGTGTCACATTTCAATTTCAGTTTGTAACACATTTATGAAGCAATAAATACCCACTAAGGATAAAAAAATTAAACATAAAAGTTGATTCATATATTTGCCACATTGATTTCTTTTAAGAAACTATGTTGGGTTTTATGAAGTCTTTTAGTATCTATTGGTAGGAGCAGCTGGTTTTCCGCATTTTATCAATAGGTGGGTTTATTCCCTTAGTTAAGCAACTTTTATATTTCTGGCATAAATTTTACTTAATAGTGGGAGAATATTCACAAAAGGCACATGGACATTTCATAACATCTTGTGCCAAGGAAGAGATGCTAGTGGCCAGGAAATGGCACCCTATGGAAGAAAGCAGCTTTGTGACCACCGAATGCCCTCAAATGTCATACATGTTAATGAGATTTCAAAGAAATTTTCACGACTGCCATATAAAGCACTGTGACTCCACACATTCCTCAAATGCCAGTAAAAGTCTACTCAAGAAAACTTTCAAATTCAATGATTTGTGTTGAGGGGTTATTTATCATAGAGAATATAAACACAAATTGCAATGAACAATAATCACAATAATATGTGTGCAGGGCTGATTTCTAGCTTCTTTCAAAATAATTCCTTCAAAAATTAAAGCAACAAGGCATTCCTTTCTGTTTTTTTCAACAAACTACAGGTTTTGTGGCTGTTCTAATACCCATTTTCTGAAATCTTTTTAAAATTTCAAACTTACAGAAAAGATAAACAAGTATGTAATATATAAACACCTGAATATTCTCACCTAGATTCCACATTTTACCACACAATTACCATATTTTTCTTTCTTACTTCAGGACATGCACATGCAGACCCACTTTTAATAGACAGTGTTGAATAAGCTCACTGGTTTTCTTAAGTGACTTATTCATTGGTATATATGATTTAGTAGGTATGGAACAACAAAAAATTCTAACAGCAGAAGGTTAGGACATACAGGATAGAAACAAGGTTACACTCAAGCCACTACTTTTTTGTTCATATAATGATCAGTCAGACCTCATTTAAAGGATAAAAAATTAAATGTAAGCAAAAGCATAATTGAAGATTGTATAATTCACAAGACATTTTTAGAGATTTTCATACAAAAATGAATAAATTCTCAGTTTCCATGAGAAACTCAATTTAAGTTACTTTATTTATTGTTCCTTCTGTTTGAAACACTCTATTCTCCTATATCTTTTGAACACTCATATTCTCCCTTCAGGTTTTGTATCATTTCCCTACTCCCCAGATTAAGTCAGACTTACGTGATCTCATAGCATTCAACACCTTACCTTCAGAAGAGTTATCACAACATGCAACTGTGCATTTATTTCTCTTACTTATCTATCTGTTCAGTTTGTTGCTGTATCTCTAAGGCCTACTAAATGGCATCACACAGAACAGGCACACAATTTTGTTGTTGTTGAATGACAAATGCTATCTGACTCAAGAGAATGGTGAACATAACCAAAATAATACATGTAGATGTCTGAATCCATGTAAGACCTCAATAAAGGACCCCCTCCCAACCCCCAGATAATCTGACTACAAAATTTTTACAGGAACTTTTCCAACAAATAAAAATACTATGACTTTGGATCAGAAGTCTGAGAGGAGCACTGAGTCAGAAACAAGTATGACTGAAATATTAAGGAACAGGACAAAGTCTGCCACAATACCACAGGTGATTAATAAGGAGACATGTCGGCAGGATATTTCGATTGTGAGGCTTCCTTTGGCTCTTGCTAAGAAACTTTTCATAACCCTTCTGCCCAATAAAAACTAATCCCAACAAGTAGGTATACTTGGAAGGAAAGAATATCACAAGGAAATATGGATCATAAGAAGCAAGATGTTTTATTTGAACAAAACATAATAGTCTAGAAAATCCTATGGACTCTATATAAAACACAGAAACTAATAGATTCTAGTCTATAAGAGCAATATATAAAAACCAATTTTATTTCAATATACTAGCAATAAAAGACTGTAAGTTCAAAATTTTTATAACAGCATCAAAAATAAGAAATATTTATGTATACGTGTTACACAAAAGACATACAAAGCCTAAGAAAAATTACTGGACAAACCCAAAACGAGGGATTTCCTACCTGACCACACAGCATAAACTGTCAAGGTCGTGAAAAATAAAGACTAATCATGGTCTTGGATACCTAAGAAGATCTGACAACTAAAGAAGAAAAGACATTAGTGGAACAACTGACAAAGTCTGAGTAAAGTATGTAGTTTACTTAATAGAAATGTGCCAGTATTAGTTTCTTAGTTTGGCCATGTACCTTAGTAATGCAAGATGCTGACATTATGCTAAGTGGGTAAAAAAGTACAATATAAGGAGGAACTCTCAGTATTATTTCTGCAACTTTTCTGCAAATCTATAATCATTCCAAAGATAAAAATTTTTAAAAATTATTTACAATAGTATAAAAAATAAATATTTAGAGACAAATCTGACAAAGTTATGGAATACATATAACAAAACATGGAAGATATGAAACACATGTAACAAAACATTTTCAAAAACCTGAACATACAGGCCAGGGATTTAGCTCAGCAGCCTAAGCCCCTGCCTGGCAAGTGCAAGGTTGTGAGTTTGATCCCTGGTACAAAAAAAAAAAAAAAACACTGAAAATACTTAAAAACATAGGCAAGTATTAAATGCTTGTGGGTCACTAAGACTTAATATTATCAAAATAATGATTATTTAATAAAAATATTTGTGAAACAACAATTCTCTACAAATTGGTCTGGATTTGAAATCATTCTAATTAAAATTCCAGCAGTCATTTTTGTTAGAAATCAATAATTCTAAAGTTAGAAGATTTATACTACCAGACTCTGAGATCTTTAATAAACTATAGTAATCTACAAAGTGCAGAACTGATATAAACATAAATGAATAAACAATTTTAAAAAGACTAGAAATAGACTCATTGTCAGCTGACTTCAACAAAGATGCAAAGACAGTGAAAAAAGATAGTTTTTCCAGCAAATAATGACAGGAGCTGTTTGATAACTATATGCAAAAGAAAAAAAACAGAAAAAGAAAATATGGCAGATCTTAGGAGAGGCATAGATCTTTTAGATACAACATCAAAACCATACTC
Source organism: Dasyprocta punctata (assembly GCA_004363535.1). NCBI lineage: Eukaryota > Metazoa > Chordata > Mammalia > Rodentia > Dasyproctidae > Dasyprocta > Dasyprocta punctata. Next base: position 21,294 of record RJWM01011945.1, read on the forward strand.
TATTAAAAATTAATAAATAGGATTATGCTCTTCAAAACACAAAAAGTTGGAGGTCTCACACACCTAAGATTTCAAAACTTACTATAAAACTATAGTAATCAAAAACAGTGTGGTACTGATCTAATGCAATACAGATTATGGAATAGACTAGACAGCCAGGAAATAAACTCATACACACATTTAAATGATTTTTGACAAGGACACTAAGAGCACTCAATGGAAAAAGGATAATTTCTTCAACAAATAATTCTGGCAAACTGGGATACTTACCCATAAAAGAACAAAGTTGGACTCTTGTCCTACTACTACATATACATATACAACAATTAACTAAAAATGGAAAAAAGACTTAAATATAAGGCTTAAAACTAGAAGACGCAATGAAAACGTAAGAGAAAAGCTTTATAATATTGGATTTGCAATGATTTCTTGCATGTGACACCTATGAAATGTTAATAAATATAAAAGTAGATAAAATAGTTTAAAACTTTAAAAGACAATCAACAAAGTAAAAAGGTAAAAAAAAATAGGAGAAAGTATCTTAAAATCATGTATATGGTACAAAAGTACTTTCAAATCATGTATATGGTTAGAGATTAACATCCAGAATCCGTAAAGAACTCCAGCAACAAAAACAACAAAAAAACTGACTCAAAAAATTAACAAAGGATTTGAATAAACACTTCCCCAAGCAAGACATGTAAATGACTGACAAACATATGAAAAGATACTCCACACTACTAATTACTAGGAAAATATAACTAAAACCACAATCACCTCAAACTGGGTAAATATCTCAGTTTTCCAGAATTATTTGTTGAATTATTTGTTAAGATGGCTACTACCAAAGAAACAGAAAATAAGTGTTGGCAAAGACATGGAGAAATTAGAATCTTGTACACTGCTAAGAAAAATATAAAATGATGTAGCCACTATGGAAGATAGTACATTAGTTTTTCAAAATATTAAAAAGAAAATTACCATATGATTCTGCAATTCCACTGTTTGAGTTTGTATCCAAACAACTGAAAGCAGTATCTCAGACATTTTAGAACCATGCTCACAGAACCATCATTCACAACAGGATGAAAGTGACCTAAGTTTCCATAAATGATGGATAAATAAAATATGATACATGCAATCTGTGCCCTCTTATTTGGAGTTTCATATAACTGAACTCAAAATATATTAAATGAACAAATTCCATAAATAAAAGTCATAAGCTTTAAACTGAATACCAGTATGAGTGACATAACAAAAATCTCAAGATGTCTTGCTTCATACTGTACAGGAGATAGATCATCCTCTTGTCCAGCATATATATACTAATGCTACCTACCTTCTAGACACTTAGCAGATGTCTTTATTAGATCCACTGTCTAGTACTGAAGTGCTTGTGTTTAAGCAACCCTTATTTTACATAATAATGCCTCCATGCTAAGTAGCAATTCTGGTAATTTAAATATACCAAAGTCAGAAAGTGTTTCCTTTAAGTGAAAAGGTAGTATTATGTACAATATTATGAGACCACATTCACACAACTTTTATTTCAGTATATTATTATAACTTGTCTGTTATTATTAAAATAATATTTTTATTAATCTGTGTCTTATTTATAAACTAAGGTTTACCATAGGTATTTATAGTTTTAAAAAAAGCATAATAGTGATACATGCACACCTATGTTTACAGCAGTACAATTTATAATAGCTAAATCTTGGAATTGGCCTATATGTCCATCAACAGATAAATGGATAAAGAAAATATGGTACTTATACACAATGGAGTACTACCCTGCCAGGGTTCAGTATAACCTGCAATTTCAGGTACCTAGTGTAGGTCTTAGATATAACCCCTAGGGGCCAGGGATTTAGCTCAGCAGCACAAGCGCCTGCCTGGCAAGAGCGAGGTCATAAGTTCAATCCCTAGTACCAAAAAAAAAAAGAATGTAACCCATAGAGACAAGGGAGGACTACTGTATTATATAATGGAATATTATTCAGCTTTAAAAAGCTGACATATGCATGTAGCATATACTACCACGGGGGTGAACCTTGAAGACATTATACTAACAGAAATAGGCCAGTCACAAAACTGTATGATTTTACTTACGAAGGATACCTACAGTAGTCAAATTCATAGACAAGGAATAGTGGTTTCCAGAGAGATGGGGACAGAGAAATAAGAAGTGGCTGTTTAATAGATATAGCATTTTAATTTCCCAAGATGAACAATGGTCTGGAGACTAGATATAAAAAAAACCAATGTACATAAACATAACACCACTGAAACTACACAATTAACAGTTTACACAAATTTTATGCTATGTTTTTTATGACAATTTTACAACAGTCTTAAGAGAATAGAATAAAACATTTGCAAACACATTTGAAAAAGTGACTAGTATTCATATGAATCTCAAACTTAAGAAAATAATCTAATAAAAAATGTGTAAGATATGAATAGACACTTCACTGAAGATACACGAATGTCATATAGGCATATGAAAATATTCTCAACATCACTAATTATTAGGGAAATGCAAAAATACAAATTAAGTCACAAGGAGACACTACACTTCACATGTATTAAAATACATAAAATTAAATAGGCTGCCAATTTCAAGTATTGGCAAGATTATGGAAAAATCAGAACTATCATACATGAAAGGATATGTAAAATAGTACAAATATTTTGGAAAATAGTTGGACAGTTTCTTAAAAACTTAAACATACAGCTACCATATGATCAGGAATTCTTCCCAAGATACATGAATGGGTATGTGCAAAGACCTGTACTTGAATGTTATCAGCAGCTTTATTTGTAATAATCGAAAATTGGGAAAAATTTATATAGCCCTACCATAAAATGCCACTACATTATAAAAATGAATGATACCTGTAATGTGAAACAATCTCAATCATAAGTTTTTGAAAAAGGAACATACGAACATACAGTGTATGATTCCACTTAGTTAAAATTCTAAAAAATGCAAACTAATCTACTGTAACAAGAAGTAGAGGATTTCCTAAAGATAGGGATAGCTGGGGTAGGGAAAAAGAAACACAAAAAGGCACAAAGAGAATTTGGAGGGGATGAAAGATATCTTGACTGTGATGGTTTCATGGCTGTAAATATGTAACAACTCTCTGGTAGATTGAAAAGCATCTGCACTATGGTTATTTTCTCCAAAAAAAGAAAACTATAATAATGCTGGATTTGTTTCAAAAGAAAGTTAATCTGTTTAAAAGATAGAACAAGTGATATACTGGTTCAGCGATATAAATATCAAATTTTCTTCTCAATGATTATAAGCCTGAAAGCATAATTTCAGGTATTATGGTTCAAATTCAGTTAAAGCAGGGGACTCTTATTTATTACTATAAACTCTAATTAAACATATAAAGAATAGAAAATTCTGAAAGGAGAGCTCACACCAAATATATCACGTTCTCTGTCAGTATAAGGTGTCAGTAAAAAATCTAGACAGTCATGTAGAAAAGCCATCCACACTTTTGAACTGACAACTTTTTATTGCTCCTTTCATCTTATCCAGTTATGAATCTTAGCAGACAGAAATATGAGGTATGGCTTATAAGACTTTGAAATGATTTGGTGTTAGAAAATGTTTTTCAGCCTAGCACAAAGCTGTATCAGTAAATTCTCAAGATGCTTGTCAAATTGAGCAGGAAAAAAACCAAATTGGTCTGTGAAGGCATTTGGTCAGGATATCAGGATTCTAATTCTCTAACACCAAGTTCTGTAACACAGATTAAACCACTTCATTTCCATTTCCTCATCAGTAAAACAAAAAGTTCATGTGTGCATGTGCACCTGAACATACATATGTGCTAATTCTCATTCTAGGAACATTAAATATAACAATAGGAAACTTGCAGCACAATGGGAGACATCTCCATACCCAAGTCAACTTACCAATAATGCAATGCAAAAAATTTTTCATGTATTGTGCATAGTAAGCATCTCCCAGAAACTGTCAAATGTTTGAGATACAGGGACTGCTAAGTGGTTAAGTTTCTACTTAAAAAGAACCATAAAAAAGAAAGGACAAAAGGGAGGAAAGGAATAAATTCTCACCTTGAAGTACTGAAGTGCAGCTGATGTGACAACTAAGACCCAAAACCAGAACTACCAAATACAATGACTGGTAGAAGGAACAAGGAAAGTTCAAGTGCAATGGGAACATTCAGCAGGAAATACTACTTCTAGCTCACCAGCTCAAGTTAGAAAAATCTGTCATGTATATGAAAAACCATGAGGATTTTTCAGAAAATGCTCTATTGGGATAATCAAAGCACAAGAAATTAGATTTTTAGAAACTGCCTAAGTTTCCTAATAATCTCAATAATTATAATTAATAACAACGACTAATTGTACCTGAAAGATCCCCAAAGCCAATCTTAGTAGCATCTTTAAGACACAAAACCTGAGACTCCCTTATCTGAAGTGACTACGATATTTTTGCATGATTCTAAAAATAACAAAAATTCATATTTTTAATCTAGAACTGTATTTTAATTTTATTGATTTTGACATCTGCTTTGTTACAAAATACCACCAATTATGTTTTAATAAAAAAATAACAAAGGCAAAAAAAACCTTTCAGACAGCAAAATGAAAAGTTGTGTTACAAGCACATAAAGTCCAGATTCTAACAATTTAAAATTAGAACACTTGGTTTCTTCTCCACTTAAATCTGGGCATTTTTAAAAAGAATAAAGTATGTATATGTGTGTAGGAGATGAGGGAAGGGAACAGTTTTCTTGCAGGCTTCCTATTAAGTTACTTACAGTGCTGATCACAATCAACTCTGGCAAACACTACTTGATTTTGATTTGGATATTCTTCCTTAATGACATCAGAAGCTTCCTCAAAAATTGGATGCAACATCTGGCTGAAACGACACCTATACACAGACAAACATATCAATTAGGAAGTGAAAAGCAAAAGTAATATCTTATTTCTGATATTGCCTTCTGATACTTAGTATATGTACAATAAATAACTCTGCAACATAATCACCTGTCTAGTATGAACATGGGTCCTGATGTCATTCGATGGAGATGAGGCAATTTTTAATTCAAAGACATTGTCACAACTCATGCTATAGAAATAAAAGAATTCTAATTTTTTTCATCTTAAAGTAACTGCTACTATTATGGAGCACAAAGCAAAGGATCTCTCACAGAAGTCAAACAGGCCTGCAATTAACCCTCTAAAACATATGCTACTAAGACTTATAACTACTGAGGCTTAAGCATTTATCAAAGAAACTAGCTTCTCTAAATAATGAACCTATTTTTCGACTACTGTACAAACTATTTTAAATTTATTGCAAATATGGGATTGATCCACCTGGCTATTATATCCAATTCCAAAGATAAATTAGCATTCTAAAGAAGTTTTATTAAAAGGCACATACAGTGCATATAACATAAAAGGCATATACAGTATGCAAGCAGATACACAGTATACAATGAACAAACTGTTTCTCTGCAAAAATTTATTCACTGCTAAAACAGGATTTTGTATCTGTAAATACACTAAATATTCTAAGTCCACTAGCAAATATTTTAAACTCCTAAGTAAGACTTCCTGCCCCCATTTTTTTTTTTAATTTTAAAAATGGGACATTCCTCCCAGATTTAAAGACTCAATCCAAAAGTGGCATCTGAGATGAATACACACTTCTCAGATGAAGAAATACAAACAGCAAATAAGTAAGTGAAAAAATGTTCAACATCATTGGTCATTTGAGAGATGCAAATTAAAACAACACTGAGATTCCATCTCACCCTGGAAAGAATGGTTAGTATCAAGAAATCAAACAATAACAAATGCTGGAGGGGCTGTGGGGAGAAAGGAACCCTTCTCCACTGTTGGTGGGAATGCAGGCTGGTATAACCACTGTGGAAATCTGTGTGGAGATTCCTCACAAAACTAGGATTGGAGGTCCCATTCAACCCAGCTATTCCCCTTCTGGGTATCTTCCCAAAAGAGCTAAAAATGTCACACTACAGTGATATATGTGCACCCATGTCTATAGCAGCACAGTTTATAATAGCAAGATATTGGAAACAACCTAAATGTCCATCAACTGAGGGATGGATAAAAAAGATGTGGTATTTTTATACAATGGAGTACTACTCAGCCATAAAGAATGATAAACAGGACACTTGCATAGGTAAATGGATGTACCTTGAGAACATACTTATTAGTGAAATAAATAAGACACGCATGTGTAAACATATTGTTTCATTAGTGTCACAAAATGAAAGAAAAAACATATGTATACATGTATGTATATGTATATAAAAATAAGATAGTTATATTACTGATTTCTCTGAGTTTGCTGAAGCGGAAGATTTGTACTGGTATTGTTTGGACAGTTGAAGGCACATGTCTTGTGCTCTGGGTGAATGATTTGGGGATGACAATGAGCAATGTATGTACCAGTGTTACCCCCAATTGATGTACTTTAAAATTTTGTTGTAAGTTTTTTTTCTTTTTTTTTCTTTCTTTTTATCTAGGAATAAAATGGATTTGAAAAAATAAATAAATAAAAATGGAACATATCTCCCACAATATTCCAGAAACTTTTTACTTCGAACTCTCTTTATCAGGCCAACTACTTCATAAATATGTGTTGTGGGTCATTAAAGGGACTGGAGTAGAAAGAGAAGAATCAGCACATAAATCAGCTGTGTTAGAATAGACATTCTCATATAGAAAGGGCATTGAGGCTATGTTAAACACAATTGCTATTACTGCTTCCAAATCCTTTATATATCAAATTTACTTCAAGAAAGTCTATGAAGTTTTTAATCCACATGTGATTTGGTTATACACATTAGGTATAATCCAATAAAAATACTGTAAAGCCTATGAAAGGATGCAAATGTTACATCTCTTCCTTATTCTTGCATATATGTCTCTTTTAGCCTACTCATCTGACCTAAGGAGATGTCCTAATATGTCAAAGAGACACAATTGTATCTTCAACTGGTTGTTTTCAACTGAATCTTTTGTCCTTAACATTCTTAAATCTCTCCCACCAGGGATAAATGGATAGGGTCTGTCAGCATCAAGGACCATAATCTGATTTGACTATGTATTCTAACCAGGATTCGATCAATGTCTGTTAAATAAATAAGCTGATAGAATGAAGGTACTACAGCCTGGGCTACATTATGAGTTCAAGGCTAGCCTGAGTTACATAGCCTTATCTCAAAAACAAAAAAGAAAAGAAAAGAAAAAAGAAAAGAAAAGAAAAGAGAAAAGAAAAAAAAAAAGGAGCAACTGAAGAGTGTTTTAATGCATCTATTAAAAGAAACTTCAAGTCACCTGCACCCAAATCTCCAAACTAATGCTTACATCAATCCTTAACAAATGAACTCAATAGGTAAAAGTCTTTGAGACACTCTGGGATGCTTACTAATATTTTTGCCCTTAGTAAGGGCAAAAATAAGCTTCGGATTAAGACATACCTGAGTTTAGATTCCAATTACACCACTTCCTAGCCATATGACTTTTCAGAGCCTCAATTTTCTCAACCTAAAATGGAAATTAGTAACACCTACTTGCAGGGCAATTCTATGCATTAAAAACAATGTGTGTAAAGAGAGTAGCATATAAGAATATTATTAAGCACCTACTGTGGTTTATTATTCTGAGGCATTGCAGTTTTTCAGGCACTTCCATGACAGAACTAACTTCCAAAGAGAACTCAAGAGTTCAGCCTTTCAAACTACAATGAATGAGTTTATATCCTACAGTTAACGATCTCACTTTTCTCAGCTGAATAAAAGAACACTAACTCATTAACTGCTCAAAATGCTTTCCCAAATAACTGAAATTGGTACACATTTCCAATTCAGTTTTTTGCAAAAGTCAGTAGGACATGCTATTTTTCTTTCTCATAACAAAATCCCTTAGTGAAGAGAACTACTGTCTAATTTTGTTTCTACCACAATTTAGCCAGGTAACTTTTGGAAAGTACACTATTCCTCTGGATCTCAGTTTTATTTTAAAAATGGAATGGACTACATATCTACAAAACTTTGTGACTAATATTATATTTGGACAACCCTAACTTACCTTGGAAAATGTTATCTTTGCTATACACTTTATAAATAGCATTTTCTCTGTGCATCTTCAACATTTTACTAAAGTTCTTTATACCATCCATACACAGTATATATTCATTTAGTAGATGTTTATTATGTACTTGTCAGTCAGATATTATGCAAAGTATCTGGGTATTAATATTGAAAATATAGCTATAACTATTTTCATAAAGCAAACAATATAACACGGAATCACCAACTAGAGTCTAATATACAAATGCTCTGACTGGGTAAGATTGCTGTGTTATGGGAAATAGAGACATTATTTGACTTTCAAGTCTTAAAACTGATCACAAATTGAAACTACCCTAAGTCCAAAATGTATTTAATATACTTAACGTACTAAACATCAGAGCTCAGAAAGAGCATCCTGTAAAAGACTGGTTGTTTACTCTCATGACCATGTGGCTGACTGGAAGCTACAGCTTGCCACTGCTGCCTACTATTGAGAGAGTAAGTGATACTGCATATCACTGGCCCAGGAAAATATCCAAATTCAAAGTGCAGTTTCTAATGAAAATGTATCACCTTTGCATAATGGTGAAGTCAAAAAACATAAAGTCAGACTTTGTAAAAAACATTCCTAATCTGACTTCAGAGTATATCAATTTATATAAGGAGATGACCTGAGGAAAGCCAGCATCTAATCTGAGACTTGAAAGATGATTAGCACTAAGTAAAGAGGTGGATGATAACAAGAAGTTCTCAGGAAATACAATTTTCAGGCAGAGGAAGTACCACGAGTCCACCAATGAAAGAATAGAGAATTTCAAAGAAGTAAAAGAGGTTCTGTATAATAACCAGAATGTGGGGGTAAAAGGAACCAGGAGACACAGCTATAGAAACAGGAAGGACCAAAACATGAGAGGCCTTCTAGGTCGAAACAGGGAACTTAAAAGTTTAACCCAAAGGCAATGAAGGGCCACGGATATAGCTCAGCGGCACAACACCTGCCTGGGAAGCGTGAGGTTATGAGTTCAATCCCTGGTACCAAAATCAAAAAAAAAAATCAAAAAACACACAAAAAAACTGGGCCAGGGATATATCTCAACAGCACACATGAGTCTGATCTCTGGTACCAAAAAACAAAAAACCACCAAAGGTAATGGAAAACAAGGGGCCTGAGATGGGGTATAAATTAATCTAATTTGAACTACTGAAAAGAATTCTGGCTTATAGAGAACAGAATGCAAGCACATTAAGGAGGGAGGCACAGAAAATAAGTTAGGAGATTATTGCCAGAATCTAGATAAACTGCAGGACTAGTCTGAAGTAAAGGTAGTGGCAGCTAGTAAGCCTTTTAGAGTCTAACAGGATAAAAACTGTCCAGAAATAAAGATCACACCAATATTTCAAACTTTTCTCAAGCTATATTTCCCTTTTTCCTATCTTTATGACACGTTCTTTAACAACTACTACATATCATGTCTTTGTTCTACCTTCTAGGAATATTATAAAACATTTCTGTCCTCAAAGTATTTTATGCACAACAATTTTAAAAAATAGGATACAAATAGATTTTTTAAAAAATGACAAAACAATGTACAATTAGGCTGAGCATCCATAATTTAAAAATCCAAACCAGAAGTGATGCTCAATTTCAAATTTTGGAGCATTTCAGATTTTGGATTTTGGGATTAGAGACACTCAAATTGATAGTCGAAGCACATATCTCAAAAACAAAACAAACAAACAAACAAAAAAATCTGAAACATTTCTTGTCCCAAGTATTGCAGGTAAGGAATATGCAACCTGTAGTAAAAAAAAAATAAAGTGGTCCATAGCACACCATATTAACACAGGAGACAGGATATGATTCAGAGAAAGGAGAAAAAGGTTTCCCAGAAGAAAAGACACTAGAAGAATAGACACTTTGGGGATACCTCCTGGAAAAGGTGATAGGTTAATTTCCCCTCTAAATTTGCCACACTTAAATCTTAACCTCCAACCTCTGTGCCTCTTTCCACAGTCAAGCTAATCAGAATTGCTATTTTTGTTGTTTTTTTTGTTATATTTGAGTTTTATGTTATTTGTTTTAAAATGTGCGTAATGAAATAGGTTGTATGCTTCTCTTAAAAAGGTAGACCTCAACAAATTAACCTGTTCTATATGTTGAAGTGTCTTAATTGATTTTGTGTATACACTGCTATCTTGAAATAGGAAAAAGCTGCCCCATTCACCCTTTTCTAGCACAGGAATATTCACCTTTAGCGAGTTTAAAACAAAATAAAATTTTAGAATAAAATAAACAAATAAAAGCAGGATTACTCACCAGTCAGCATAAAAATTTACTAAAGCAACATCAGCATTGTCTGAAATAGAAAAAAAGAAAAGTTATTTGTATATACATAATTTTAACATAATTAAAGATGTGATTTTTATCATCTCTTCCCATTCATAAAGAAAGGCCAACTAAAACCTCACAACAATTATCTCTCACCCAGAAAACCATATATACAGCCATGGGAGGCTCATATACAATTTCTTCCTTTTTTCTTTAAATAACTCTTACCCTTACATATTCATTGCATATTAAATGAATATAAAGGAAATCAAATTCACATCAGGCAAGTAAGCTACTAAATGCCTACTCTCATAAAATGGAATGAGGACTTTAGTAAGCCATATTTTGATCTTCCATACTCATGAATAACTGAGAATCAGTTCTACAAATTAAATCCTATTTCACAGAAGAGACCTATATTACTATTTCTTTTTCCTAAATTAATTCAGAGAAACTTCAACTTTTCAAGTACTCATGAAAATAAAACACAAAGATATTCCAGAATTTGGAAGATGAGAGGAGTAAGAATGACATGAGTTTCAATTTCCTTCCCTTTTTACCTTAAGCACTTTTTATCCACTTGCCTATTCAATCTAAGCTGTGGTTCACAAACTGTGGTTCCTGGACCAGAAGCACCAACATCACCTAGGAACTTATAGAAATGCAAATTAGGTGGGGGACTAGCAGCTTCTATCAGAAACTGGGGGATCAGTCCTAACAGTTAGTTATTTACAAACCCTTCAGGTGATTCTGATACATGCTAAAGTATATAGAACTAATACAGTACTCTAAGGAAATTCCAAAAGATGGGAATAGTTTTTCGTACCATTTAATATTCCAGGAACACAAAACGATGTGCAACACTTAATGAATATTGTAACTCCTCTAACCTCTTAGACTTTTTGTTTTGTTATACAAAAACCAGTGGGTGAAACGGTATACTAAAAAACATAAAAAGAAATCATTTTACACCTATTTACATGTTCCTAAAACTCCTAAATTAGAATTTTCTACCTACCATATCTTTTCCTTCCCTTAACCATTATTAAAAATGAGATATGGTTTCTGCCAAGTTAATTTTATCAGAAGTAATACTATCACTAAACAATGCAAATAGTGAACACATTGAACTCAACTAGTCTAATAACACAAAAAGAGATCAGAATAGGCAAATTAATTAAAAGAAAAACAAATTCCAGGCTGTATCTTAAGGTCCTTAAGGTTTACTCCTGGATAGTGGGTTCTGGAGGCTTCTGAGGAGCCTTAGATTGGTAAAAGACAAAGGAAAAAGAAAAAGACTAAAAGTATTACTTAACAGGAAAAAAAATATTTTAAGAAATTTAATAAAAACAAAAACCAAAACTTTTTAATTCGGTAAGCTATGAAATAAATCAGAATGCCAGCTCTTTACTATTCTAGGTAACTGAGATTTTACTGTGAAGTTTTTTTTTTCATATAAAACACCATAGAGAAGAAAGTATACTTTTAAAAACTGAGGTACTTACTTAAAATTTCATCTATATTCTCTGTATCAAGACTCGTTATTTCAGTTGTTACAGGAGTAAAAACCCAAGTTACCTGAAAATTTTAAAATGTGAAATTAATAAATGTTTCCACAAAAGACAAATAAAAGTCTAAAAAATTAATGAATAAATTTGGTTCCATTTGTTATTTAGAATATCAACTGATTTTAATCTTTAATAATTATTTTAACCCTTCACTAGGTCAGCAAAGTAGAATATCAACTTTTCATCCTAAAATTAGTCAAATAAGAGTTCCTACACTTCCAAACACAAAAGAAATCTCTAAACAATTTTAAAAACTGAGAATTTACTCATTCATTTCAATTAATATTTTTAAAAGTTTATTTGCACAGCACCAAAAAGAAAAATTGCCAGATAGCAGTTTAGAAAGTATATAAAACCAAAGCTAAATTTGCTGATTCTATCCCACTATGTCCCTAAAACAGAACAAAAAAACTGCAAAAGAATCAGAGAGAAGACTTGCCAATGGTAAATACAAATCTCTTCTTGCATTATTTTCACTTACTGGTAGTGATTATAATGTATTAAGCGACAGACTAAGAGATTAAGAATTTAACTTGAGATTAATAATTTAAGATTAAGAGATTAAGATTTTAACTTTAATGGTAATAACAGTACTAAGTGAGAGATTATTTTAAAATGTTGTTTTCATTTTAATGCACCTGAAAATCCAAAACTGAAGTTTACCAAATATAATCTTGGTCTGCTATCTACAAAACAAAGATAAAATTTTAAATTAAACTAGCATATTTTATTTTTAAAAGTTAAATATATTTTTTCATTTTTAATACACTTTGTATTTACTGCCTAGTTTTTGTTTAAAACAGTTTGTGTATAGAAAGTCATTCTCTGAGCCATCGCTTTTTGTTTTGACACAACTAATATTAGGCTCTGATCAGAGTATTAGGAAGTTTTGCTTAGGTCACCCATTTCATGGACACTTTACCACTCACAATAGTGACAATTCAAAATTTTGCAACTCACTAATAATTCAATCTAAATGATATGTAAAGACATGTTTATTAGCATGTAAATAATTCTGATTCTTAAAAACATTTCTATAGAATTAGTCGTAAAAAATCCAAGGATAATACCAAATCTTATATTCAAGTCACTGCAATGATATAGCCAGTAAGTTACAATCATGTCTGTAGCAAGTGATAACCATACTCTTAAAATTAAATGATCATAGATCTCCACGTAACTTACTTAAATTAACAAAAGATCAAATTTCCCTCAATAGTCATTACTTAATATTGATGGGGGTGAGGATACGCAACCCCACGATATGGTACCTTCACATATGCCAAAGCAGCAAAAGTAGAAAAGTCTCTCTGACCTACCCTGCTCCTCTGAAGCCAGCCATAACATCAATTCTTGGGCGGCCTCCAAGCCCCTCATGAGTGGCCTCCAAGCCCCTCATGAGAGATATACCCTCCTGAGAACTGGAAGAAAAAAATATTCCTATCTCTGAAGACATACAGATACCAAGAAAAACAAATAGGCCTTGTTAAATTCCCCCTCAAGTTACTGCTGTTAGATTATACTCCTTTTTTGTCCAATCATAGTTCCTTGTGCATGACTGTCTATTCTTCACCAAACCAAACAGAAAAGCATACAGCTTTTTTTTTTTTTTTTAACCTTTTTTAGGTCATCATTTCTGGATCCCATTACATAATACTTAAACTGGATTAAATAACTTTGTTGTCTTTTCCCTTGTTTATCTGCATTACAGGGATCTCAACCATGAATCTAGAGATGGAAGAGGAAATAAATCTTTTCTTCTACAATCTCAATATCTCACTAACACATCTTTCCTCCACTAGTGTGACCAAATGTAGATAAATGCACAATCTAACTATGTTGGTACAGCAAGATTTTATAGTTGCATGTTGGGGGAAAAAAACATAGGGAAACAGAAAAATATGATCATAAAGCAATAAAGTTGCTCATTTTTAAAGTGATTAACAATATGTGCAGAATATCTATTGGGCACTGAAAGGACAAATACATAGGCATACTATGCTCTATCTTAAGGAGCTCTCAAAACTACGTGCAGAAGTGATGATCAAAAGGTGAGCAAAATAGGATAAATGCTAGATTATAGATGATAATGGTCTTTGTCTACATCCAATAGAGACTGTTTCTAAAGAGTTCACAATAACCTGTTAAAATATATGTTCAGATTCTAAACTTAACTGCTTTTTACTTTGAAATATTTACATGACAAAAACATTTACATGCTAGGTAACAGCAAAAATGAGGCAATGATCAATTTGACTGTATTAAATAAACCATTACTTAAAACATTGTACTAACAAATATGAACCAAGACAGGTATTAGGCTAACAGTTGTTTTGTTACAAAGGCCCAAAGCAAGAATACTGTCTCTGACCCACTAATCTCTCCTGCCTGCAGGAGACAAAAGGGGCATTTTCCTATTATCATTAACATTTATATTAACATGCAGGTTGTTTATTTGAATTGTTAGCAAGCTCCACTGGTCTGACAAATTGTTTCTTTTCATGTCAGCCCTTGGCAGAAATAAGACTCTCTTGGGGAAACTTCTTTATGTGTCAAAATCTGTAAAGCTTAAGTGAAAGACAAGTAGCTCCAGATCTGGAAGAGAGGATGAGACTTTTTTTTTCCCAACTCTAGACTTGAGGGCCAAGGGATTTAGCTCAGCAGCTCAAGTGCTTGCCCGGTAAGCATGAGATCATGAGTTCAATCCCAGGTATCAAAAAATTAATTAATTAATTTTAGACTTGAAAGAAAGTTTTAAATTTTTCAAAAAATAAAGACCAAAAAATTTATACAGAAAATTTTAATAGGAGATTCTAATAGTTATGGAGAATATAACCTTTACTGATAAAATATCATTATCAATATGATGAACTATATATACACAGACATAAACTTAGTATTTTATAATTTTGTCATTCTCTTCATTAAATTTCTTACATATATAGAAGTGAAGAGAAATATCCGAAACCTTTCACAATTCATTAGATATTTCCTCCAACATTTGAGTCTGACATGCAGCAATACAATCTTTTATAAAAAACAAGGCACACCAGTGAAATGGGTACTATTCACTGGACCCTCTCTGTGAAAGGAATTTCTGTAACCTGGGAACACAGGCCCGAGAACTGCGGCCACGGTGGCGGCCAACTTGGAGTCCTCACCCTAGAAAGACTGCATCGGAGGAGAGCAGCAGTGGACAGGGGGAGCCAACTGGAGAACTGTGAGTGGAGGTCCTCGCCCTTCTGCATGAGGGGGAGTTTGGCAGGGAGACATCTTGGAGTTGGGCTGGGGACTCCTGGCTGGGTGCGGACCCGCGGAGGTTGCTCAGGCTGAACCCAGTCCCTGCAAGCATACTGGGGGCCACCTCAGAGGGTCCCTGCAGGTGACAGGCTTGGTCTGGAGACCAAAGCTCCACGAGCACTCCAGGTGTGGTGGTGGAGAGTCCGCGGGTGACCAATCCACCAGCCCAGGTTCGTAGGCGACAGCCGGTCCCTATGGGCACCCCACCAGCCATCCAGGAACCAAGGCAGGCTGGAGAAAGGCAGTGGATAGCGCTGTAACAGCGCCCCCAGTGGCAACCATCAGATATCCATAGTCGGGTGCCTGCTGGAGGAACCTGTCTCACTTCGGAGAGGTTGTGGCCACAGCAGGGAGCAACTGAGTCCCAGGTACCAACTCGCCCAGGGGAATGAAGGAAAATGCCAAGACGAAGCAAAAGGAGTCTCTGGCCTCCAGTTCAAGCAGAGCAAATCCAGGAGATGTAAACGCACAGGAGATCGGGAGTCCCACAACTGAAGTTTCCGAGGTGATGGCAACTGAAGCAAAGAAACAACTTCAAGAGGCTATAAAAGAAATTAGAACAGATACACTAACTCAACTAATGGAAGAAATGAAAAGCATAATAAAAGAACAGCTAGGCAATCCTAAAGGAGACATAGATGAAAAAATGGAGCATAGGAAAATGAGGGAAACCTGGAATGAACAATACAAAAAAGATTTAGAACACATGAAACAGATTCAAAGAGACAACCAGGAATTCAAAAAATCCAAGGAAAGTTGGCAAAACAACCTGAAGGAAACTAAAGATAAGAGTTTCAAACCTTGAAGAAAGGTTACAGCTTATGATCGAGAAAGGAAAGATCTCTTAAAAATAACAAGAAACCTGGAAGTAACAATACAACGGTTGCAAGACAATGCAAAGAAACATAACTTAAGAATTAAAGGTGTGAGTGAAAAAGCAGGGGTCAATACAAATCAAGTTAAAAGCCTATTTACAGAAATAATTTCAGAAAACTTTCCAAACATGGGAACAGGAACTGACTTTCAGATAAGTGAAGCATATAGAACTCCAGTTAAACATAACCAAAATATACCTACACCCAGACATATAATAAAGATCCCAGAAATTCAACACAAAAACAGACTATTAAAAGCTATTAGAGAGAAAAAACAGATCACCTACAAAGGAAAACCCATCAGAATCACGACAGACTTCTCAACACAAACCATCAGGTCAAGAAGAGCTTGGAGTGAAGTATTTCAAGCCCTGAAAGAAAATAACTTCCAACCCAGATTGATGTACCCTACAAAATATCTTTTAAAATCAACAGAGAAACAAGATACTTCCACGACAAAGAACAACTAAAGGAATTTACGACAACCAAGCCAACCCTACAAAGAATACTGAAGGACATTTTAGAGAGAGATAAAAAAGTCCACAGCTCCAGAAACAGTGGCAGAGAGATCTCACTGAACAGGGCAGACAATTAAATAATCTATCATCGGGATTTGAATCCAGTAATGTCTTCACTGAGCTGTTTAGTTTGATCTTATTCTATCTCGACCTGCCTAATTTCATTATATATGATGACACGGACAGTTATTCCAAAGATAACAAAATATATTAAGATAGCCTTTATTGATATTTGATCGTCTTGTTTTGAAACGCTGTATTGCTTTCATTGTTCTGCTTTGAGTGATTTTAACCTATTTTGGCTTGATTTTCCTATAACAGATGATATAGGCAACTGATTAGAAGATAATATGAGGCATTATAGAAATCAACACTGTATTACTATGTATTGCTTCTATTGTTTTATTTGTTATTGGTTTTATTCAGTACTATTTTTTTTTATTATATTAGGCCCGATGGCATGGGCAGTTATTTTGAAGATAACAAGAGGTATTACAAGGGGAAAGGAGGAAAGAAGGAAGGGAAAAGGAAAAAGACACAGATTTATATGTGGGTATACATAAGATGGTCAAAATGACTATACTACTAAATGCATTAACTACTGAAAGAGAACAGTTGATACTCATATGATTGGATCAGTTTTGCATGTCTGTATCTATCAATCTAAGCAACCCCTTTGAAGGTAACAATATACAATGTTACAACCATTGTCAAACTCCAATCATTAAAAAAAAAAAAGCAAGGCACACCAGTTAAATGGGTAATATTGCACAAAAACTCATTTGACAAATTAGCTTTAAAGTTACTTTATCAAGTAAAGAACCTCTTTCATTATATAGAGGAACTGTAGAAATTGAGGTCCTACAATGGTTTCCTTTCCTTAAACTTCCCTGAATCCTCCAAGGCCACTTAACTGGCTCAGGATGCCAGTTGTACTAGCTGTATTTCTTTTTTTTTTCTTTTTTTTTTTCTTTTTTGCGGCACCGGGGATTGAACTCACAGCCTTGCGCCTGCCAGGGCAGGCGCTTAAGCCACTGAGCCAAACTCCCGGCCCTCTAGCTGTATTTCTGTAGCCCTTAGAAGCCATCTAGCAGGCAGTTGCTTCTCCCAAACATGCTCCACTTCTTCCTACTGCAGAGTGCACTCTTCTCCCTACTGCATAGTTAGTCCACCAAAGGTTAACTCCCTCTTCCATGTACCTTTCGTTTTCCTGATAGAAAATGATTTTTTGTTCTCATCAACCTGTTCCACGAAACAAAGATAGAAAAAGGGGAAAAGCAGGCTAGGACTATGAGAGTTATTGAGATAGTAAAATTCTCTTTGGATTAAGCATCAAGTTGAAATAAGATATGGACAACAAAAAGTTGATTAAAGACAAGCTATTTTAGGGTTTTGTGTGTGTATGGTTTTTGTTTTGTTTTGTTTTGTTTTGCACTACTTTTTTTGTTTGTTTGTTTTTGAGACAGTCTCTCCCTAAATCACCAAGTTGCCTGGGCTGGGCTTGAATTTATGATCCTTCTGCCTCAGACTTCGAGACTGCTGGAAATCACAGCTGGGTACCACCAAACCACCACACGCTGTAAATTTTTTTTTTTAACCACCCTTTTTGTTTTTTTGAGATAGGGTCTCGCTATGTAGTGTAGGCTGGCCTTAAACTCACTTACATAGCCTAGGCTGGCCTTGAACTCAAGAGATCCTCCTACCTCACAGTCCCAAATGCTGGGATTATAGGTGTGCACCACCACACTTGGCTTTAACCACTCTTTCAATGGTAAATCAGATTTTAATTGTTACAATATTAAAATACATCCATGCTATTATATAGCACACACAAAATACTCTGGTACACACCCGCTAAGTCCTAGTGCTATCCTCTTTCATAAAACCAGTATTGAATAAGGCATGAACTCAACAGGATCTTCTCCAGAATTATAACATCAATAATAAAAGTACACATTGGAAATGATTAAAGCTTCTCTGTGCATAATCTTTTTAAAAAGTAAAAATTTCTTGTGCATTAGAACCAATAGTTACCATCTAAATATAGGGTTAATGGGAACTTCTATGATAATTCTCTAAATTGAGAGTCTCTTTTCAATTTAACCTGGTCACAGCGGCCAGAATAATCTCTGAATGTTGCTTCATGTACATCAGTTTTTCTGCCATAAAACCTTCAGGTAAAAGTCTAACTCCTTCACCTGACATTTCATATCACTTATACATGCTCTGCTGAATCACATCCTACACTTTCCATCCACATCCCATGATCCAACTAAATGACTGCAGTTAGAGCACCTACACAGTACATTTTAGTTGGCCATTCTAGCCTACTGAGAAACCCCAGTTTATGCTGTTGCCCTGGAATTTTATTAGAGTACCATTCCTTTTACTCTTCAGGGGCACTAACTCAGACAGTAAGTAATGCAATCACCCTATGTTTAATATCACTTGGCAACTGAGAGGAATTATACCAAGCTATTCACCAAATCCTCAACTAAGAATATCCCCTCATAAAAATGGAATGAAAGTGAATAAAGATGGACTAAGATATAAATGCTAAGTCAATCTCTAGCTTCACCCACTGACTTGAAACACTGAACTAAGCAAAGGAATAACAATAATTCAAAAAAATTGCTACGTGACCCTTTTAAGATCACAAACAGTCCAAATCCTGTGAGTTATAATTTTAAGAACTGAATGCAAGGAATTTACAGTATTTATAATTCCTAAAATATGTCTCATTATTCTCCTCCTTCCATTCCTTGCTCATGCAATTTCTGCTGTTGTAGCAAACCAGAAAGAGTATCTGGTGTTTCCAACAATATCTGAATGTTTTCAACATTCAATTCAAAAGCTAAATTTTCTATGAAGCCTTTCCTCCTGGTCCCAGACAAAAGCAATTCATTTTTTGGAGACCTTTCCGTAAGGTCTTAACATTATTCTTTCATAAAGAAAGGCAAATATTAATTTTTGCCCTTAAATTATTTGTTTGTGTTGGTAACTAACTTCTTCCAATAAATTACAAGTGCACTGAAATAATTTTTTGGTTTTTTTAAAATTTTATATCCCACAAGTTTTTAAAATTTTATATCCCACAGATCACCTATTACCATTTCACATGCAATGACAATTCAGAGACGGCACTGGAAGTAATAAATGAGAGAAAGAGGTCTAGAAATCAAAATGGCCAATGAATATTTTTTAAAACATGTTTAAGGATAATAAGCTTACAAAATAAGAATGAAGGTGATATTCCAACTTGGTTTCCACTACTATTTAATAGCATAAAGCACAATCCTTGGTGAGAATTCATAAGCTTAGAAGGAATCTCAAGTTATATTCTCCCACCTACAGCATAAGCCTCTTCATAGTACTGTCTTAGCTGTTATGAACCAAGTTGTACTTCTGCCCCCGGCCACTGTTCTCATGATTTCCACGAACTACAGCACATAGATTATTCGCATTTAAGACAGCTTCAGCATCTCTTGTACAGAATGGTGGCTATAGTTAATGATAATCCACCATAAACTTGAAAATTTTCAAGAGATTGTATCTTAAATGTTCACAAGCACATACATATAACATCATGGATATAGTAGCTTGATTTAATCATTTCACAATGTACACATATATCAAATGCCACACTGCGATGTCAGTACTATATATACTGTTTCCTAATAAATCACTTCTTGCTGTCAATGATAGTTTCTTTTTGTCAATTACAGCTTAATGAAACTGGAAAAAAAAAAGAATCATCAGCACATTCCAAAGAAAGGAATGGCTATGCTACATTATTGGATAAAAACCAGACACTTCTTGTATTATTTTTAAGGTTAAAAAAAATGACTTGGGAGAAAATATTATGACTAGTGGCTAATGAAATTATCACTCAGAAGTTATCATATATTATTTGTTCATAAGATTCATTTACCAGACTCTTAAGTATTTCATTAAAATATTTTAGCAAATGAGTTTACAAAACAAGAATTACTTTCAGGGAATGTCTGTTTAAAGCTCAATAACCTTAAAGCCCTATTATTCAACACTGTTCCCTTTGCCATTACCACTGGCAAGCACCAGTTGGGAGCCTTGGGAGACACAGAAGCTTGGACCCAGAATCCACATTTTAATAAGATCATTAGATGATTCCCATGCACACTGAGGTTTAGGGAGCACTGTTTTAGAGAACAAAGCATTTTACTCTAGCAGCAAGCATGTAAATTCATTACAAACTTTGCACTAAGTTCATGGTCTTCAAAGAAGCACACAAAAACAGGTTAATACTCATTTGTGACAATTCTATTATTATAAATTGCTATAATTTTAGAAAAATGCAACCTCTGTAATCTCATTAGAAATTCACATAAATATTAATCTTTAAAAGCATATTACTTTCTGCTTTAAAAATAGCTTGGATAGGTAACTGTATGACATTGCAGACATAAAACAAAATCTTCAATAGAAGATGTTTCCACCCCTATGGAGGTTTCCCTGTTCTCAATTGACATTATATCTGCAAGGCATTCTGCAGTAATATTTACTGTATTTTTGCTAAATCTCATTTACTTGCCTTTCTGTTGGGAAAGTCTCAAAGTCCTTCATAAACTATGCCTCTCCTACAGCAAAAAATAAGTAATACATCAAGCAATAGCTCTCTTCCATTTCTAATCCAGATTGACAAATCGGTCTACCACCTGAAGTCTCAATGTCATGGGACCCAGGCTGCTTCTCCTCCCTGGGGGCCACTTCTCTCATTTCAGTGTCAGTCCACTATTACTCTCAGTTTTGCATTAAGCTGGCAGGCAAAGAAGCATAAAGGTTTGCAGTTGACTGCAAGGAGCTAGGAGATGTTGAAAGGTCCCAGGAGAAAAGAAGCTGAGGCCGACAGGAACTAAGGACCTTGAAGTTGGGTATCAATCAAGACACATCTCACACTGTTAGTATTCCCAGAAGCATTATAATGAACTAGAAGTTCAAAGAAAAGGAAAACTAGAACTAAGTATAGAATAACACTGGGAAGCTACTTTAACCCTTAAATTGTGCAATGGTACAATCTTCCTACAGCATAAAGGCAACTCATGCTGTGAGACTAGAACCAATTTGCATTTACAAAGAAACAAAACAGTAACAAGCATTGTTTTTCAATAACTAATATATGTGTAGACATTTTGTATATAAATTCTATACCAAAATATACCTAATATAGGTAATGTAATTCATAATCTCAATTTCAACCAGTAAAAACAACTAGGGACAAATGAAACAAAAATTGTTTCATTGCATAGTTTTATGTACTAATTTGATCATGCATATAATTCCATTAAAAATTAACAGGGGCCCAGGGGTGTAACTCAGTGGTGCAGCAACTAACTGGCAAGCATGAGGTCCTGAGTTGAACTCCCCCCCACCCAAAAAAAAACTGATGTCATCTGGTTTTGCTACTCATTATACCTAAAAATGCTATTACCAATTCACCTGGAAGAGACAATGTACTTCTCTGACATTCAGAGAGGATGCTATTATTTTTAACAGGTTTTCAGAGCTTGGAGTGAGCATCTCAATGTATGGAAAGGATGGTTTTCCTAAAATCACCACAAACTAGAACACAAACTTCTAGCAATGGTAATAGTAACAAAATATGGGATTTGGGAGAAAAGACAAGATGAAAATTCTTCTTTTTCTGTACATACCGTGGAGCCTGGGGATGAAAGCTGTTGATGGTGATAAGACAAGGCCCTATTTACCCTTATCTCTCAAAAAAGTATCCAGCATTGGTCCTTGAAGTTACATTCCAGAACAAATTCTAGCACACATATGCCAAGAGAAAATGATGACTGACCTACTCTGAGTGTACTATGCTGCCTGCCCATGGTGCCTGATGAAAGAAAGTTCCCGTTCAAGTGTTACGGTTTGGATCTTAAATGTCCCACAAGACCATGTGCTAAAGGTTAGTTACCAACCTGTGGCACTATTAAGGGTACCTTAAGGAACCTTAAGTGGGTAGGGTCTAGGGGAAGTTAGGCCACTGATGTAGGACTAGACACTTGGCTGCTTCCTCTGTCTCTGTGCATACTGACTACTATGAGCCTCTTCCACCAAAAGACCTTCAACAGAGGATCAAAGATAACACAGCCTAGCAAGCACAGACTGAAACCATGAGCCAAATCTTTCCTCCTTTTAATTTGATTTTCTCAATTTGTCACAGCAATGGAAAGCTTATTAACCAGAGAGTACATACATGGTGGTCCATGCATTCTTTTGCTTGGTCACACACTAATTCTACAAATATTTTACAGAACTGTTACATGCTAGGCACTGTGGGAAAAGGGTGTGTATAACATTATACAGTTTAGATTACATGTAGCAAGATCAGACTAAATAGTTCACTTTCATTTTAGAAATAAGAGGGAGAAAAGATTTTTTTACTCTGATACTTCAAGAGTCACACATACTTCCTACAAAGTCAGTATTTATTCCCCGAAAGAAAATGGCTGCTGGGTACTGGACAATAAGAGTTTGTATGTCAGTGTTCCATTTTTGCCATGCTTTCAACAAACTCTGAGTTAATTTTAACATGGAACAACTGTGTGGGCACTGTTACGGAACAGTCTTAATATTACTAAAAGTTTCCTAATGAGATGCAATAGGAAATAGAAAGAACCACTTGTAAAATGTTCTTAACAACAACAACAAAATCGAATTTTACATTAACCTAACCAAGGCCAAGAACTGGTATATAGTTAAGACTGGATATACAGGAACATAAAAAATGACACCATGCAATGAATGCAAGCAGCCATTACCAAAATACAGGAAATTTATGACAGCCTATCTTCATTTGGGCTCCCTGCAGGAGTGTACCCTGAGAGAAGGAGTCTTTATTTGGGGATGAAGGACAGGAGACAGGGAAGACAGCCAATACACTACTGTCAGTGATCTACAGTACACCAATGTTTTAAAATACTAAGCATTGGAAATACTGACGTTGTCATTTAGCCTTTTTTTTGTTCCTCTCATTGAGGCAGGCCTTAAACTCACTATATAGCTCAGGCTGCCCCTTGAACTCATGGTGATCCTCCTGCCTCAGCTTCTCAAGTGCTGGGGTTACAGGTATGCGCCATCATGCCCAGTTTTCCACTTAGTTTAAAGAAAAAAAAACCTTCACAGTTATACCAAAAGACCTTAGTATCTCCTACACTATACAACAAATTCTTCCATCCTTTTATTTACCAGCCTTTGCTGCTGGTGTGTTCATTCTATACTGCACTGTAAAGAAAATATTTCTAACAGGTAGAATCCATTTATTTCACTACTATAACATGTAACATTGTTTCTTGGTCAAAGACTATTCCTTATTGCAGTATCTGGCTTGTTTTTTTCCATATTCACTTAGTACTAGAATGATTCTCAGATTTTTCTAGTTTCTTATTCCTAAGCCGAGTACTGTCATAAGGTAAAAATATTTTTATTACCAAATTCCATGATTGCATTATATAGACAAAAGGTACTTAATTTATTACTTATTTTAAAAAGTTTCTCTTCATAACCATGGTATTGCTTCTAAACGGATGAACTCTAAATGTCAGTCAGAGGTACTCACTGATAGGTCATATATTATCAAGATGCCTATCCTAATTAAATGATTAGAAGAATCTTCAATGCTGTCCTATATGCCACATCTGTTTATGTTAACTTTTATAAAGCAAATCGACTTGCATTTTCCTTTCTTGGTATAAAATCCCCCAAGTGACAGTCTCAAAGCTGTCATATATACTAATAATCATTAACTCAGGATTTGTAGCACTACTATGTATTAGTTTAGTCTTCTGAGCAGTTTTACCAAAAACTAGTAAGAAAGTAACAATGTTTGCTAAAAGGATATCTAAATTTAGTAATCTACTTCCCTTGCTGGTTTCTACCCCCATTTTCTTAAATCACAAGAGGTACCAGTAAAGAAAAAAATAAGAATTGGCCCAATTAGAAATATAGAATTAAAAATATTTATGTCTAATCCTTAAGATAATTTTGGGTTAACAGATATTCTTTGTCTAATTTGTTTTTTGCGGGGGGTGGACAAGGTCTCACTATGTAGTGCAAGATCATCTTGAACTCGCTTATGTGGCCCAGGGTTCCCTCAAACTCAGGGTGATCCTACCTCATTCTCCCAAGTGCTGGGATTACAGGTGTGCACCACCACGCCCAGCATTCTTTGTCTGGATTTGGTAATAATGCTTCTAGAATTTCCCCCAGTGCATATGATTGTGACACATGGGCTGAAACAGGTACCTTTTTTGTTTCTGATTAAATGAGTAATCCTTTATTAGCATTTCAAGTCAAAAATCTTAAATTTTGCTAAATGCATTTCCAATTGAGATGATTATATCAGATCTAATATATTGATAAAGGTCATTTAGCTCATATATTTACATATACTTTTAAAATGTAATCTGTCATTGGAATGAGAGAAGGAAATTAAGATTATTATACCATTTTTCTAGTTGAATCTCCCATAATATCTGCTTTATAAATGTTGCTGCTGTGCCATTTTGTTTACAGTTGTTTACAATTTTTACACTGTCATTGTAAATTGTGCCCTTAGCTTTCTAAAGTGCCCTTGTCTTCCTGTCTTGTTGAATGCTTTTTGACCTATATTTTACCTTGTTTAGAAAATAAAAAATCCCAGCCTTATTTGATTTGCTGGTAGAATTTACCACTTTACTCCTGACCTTCTGGAATCACTTTTTTCTATAGGTATGTCTCTTTGTTTTCAGAACAGTTTTAATTTGTGCTCTATCATGAAAATTTCAGTAAGTCAGTCAAACCTGTTATGGTTAATATCTAAAGTAGATGTGTTTTATTTCTGTCAAAGTATTTTTCCAGTTTTTATGGTTTTTAAAATATCTTTTCCCTATGCAAAACAGAATTCTGTTAAAAGGTAGTTCTTTTGATATACAGGAAATTTTATTTTCATATAGTGGTAATCATTATAATCAAATTTTTTACTCCTCCATACATGTTGTTCTGCACACTGCCATTATATTCATCTTTACTAAAATTCTATTTTGTGTTAGTTCATTACACTACAAATTTTAAGGGAGTTCACTGGAGGATCACATTCTGCCCCAACCTAACCTTTTAACTTTATCTTCCAATGATGTACTTACCTGAATTTCCACAGTCAGGGTTCACCACTCACTTATTTCATCTATAGAAATTGCTCTATTCATCAAAATTTTCCAGGATACTTTCTAGAAGCTTTACAATACTCGGGTCATACATATGTCTCATGTGCTTTTTACGCTTGGTCATGAAAATCTCCCTAAGTAGGTTATAAGCTCTTGAAGGACAGGATGGTCTTGAATTTCCTGCATGCCCCACCTGGCTGGATGAATGTTTCCAAGCCCACAGGTTCTCATCTGAGGATGATCATGTTCTTGTGTAACAGTGGGTCAACATGTTCCTGGTGAGCTGTGTAAGACAGAACTGTGACCAATACATAGCTGAGAAAGGTGAGTGTTTCCAGTTCTATTAGGGAAAAACTTTCTAACTGGATTTTCCTATAAATTCTGTTGTAACAAATTTTCAACTGGAGGGTAAATCACCATTCTACCAGCAATGCTGTCAAGGAATCATGCACAAAGGGGAGAATATTGTATGTCTAAACCACTGTTCCCTTCATTTTGTAATTCTGAGTAACTACTGTCTTGAGTAAAGGAGAGGCTATAGAACCTGACAGATGCTAAAAAACTGCTGAGAAATTATACGAAGTAAAGCAAAAAATCAGATAATTTATAGGTGAGGAATCTTTGAAGTTCGTGATTCTATTTTATACTGCTCTCTTTACAACTCATGATACAGAAAAAAAAAGATATAAAATACTTGTGTGGCGCTCACACTTAATCACTTATTTGCCCAAGAGAGTTCCATTTAGAAGTCTCTAACCCACCCACGCAAACTCTTATCTGAAAACTGTTGCTTTAAATAAAAACAAAATGTTGACTGAAACTACTGCATTAATTTCACTAACTGATAAATACAAAAGTTATGCTTCTCCCTGCATCAATAGAGGATGTGAACTACAGCTGACTGAGACTTCCCTTTTCCTCCTTTTAAAAATCACATCTATTGGTGAGCACAATATTTCTTTGTACTTACTCTCCAAATTTTAACAAAATTTTACTAGTATATGTTTGCAGTAAATAATGTTTATATTTCTCATGGGGAGTTGGTATACGTAGAAAATACATTTAATTCCATTTTCATCCTCCTTTCTGTCCCCTCTTCCCTTTCATTGCATCCTTTGATCTCCCTCCCATCTGAGAAAGATCTATCCCCCTACTTTCAATTATCTGTTTTGCTTTTTATTTATAATTTGGATTTCTCATATGAGATTCACTCTCTAAATTTGATTGTAAGTTGATCTGTAACTTTTTTACTTGCTAGTTTGTACAAACAGGCTAAGTATTTTTCTTCAGTAAGTCTTCCTGGAAATAGGTACCTGAAATTCTTGTAGGATTATCCTTTCATTAACAGAATTTGAGTTCTAGTGCCCAAGCAAGTATTTCAGAAAGTGCCATCTATTCCACCCACAAAATAAATGTCATTCATGACTTCTCACAACTTTAAATAGATACACTTCTTTTGTGGTCCTCTAAAATTGTAGAATGTCTACGAATGAAAGCACTTTACCATAACTGGTTCAATCTGTTTAATCCTTTAGACAACATTGTAGTATCCCTACTATATGTCAAGCAACATGCTTAGTACAAAGAAAATAAATATTAAAACCCACACCTTCTTAGCAAAAGGGAAAAAATGCATTTGAACAACAAAATAAATTTTCATTATAAGTCTTGATTTTTCTAATGCAAGGTCATTACCAAATGAAAGGACTCTACTGATCATTAAAACTTTCTGTCAGTGGAGTATTTGCTTTAACTATTTGAGTGGTCAAAACTTCTCTGGTATATTTACATAGCTCCTCAATATGAACTGATTTCAAAATATGAAATAATGTGATTTTACCTTTTAGTTTCCTAAGCTTGCTGCAATAAATTAACACAAACTTAATGACTTAAAACAAATTTATTCTTTTACACTTCTGCAGATCAAAAGTCTGAAATCAAGGTGCTATCAAGGCCACCATTTTTCCAGTGGCTCTTGGAGAGTAAATCTTCTCGCTGTTCCAGGTTCTAGTTAGTACTGGCATTCCTTGGCTTACTGATGTACCACTTCAATCTCTGCTTCCATCTTTATGTTATCTTTCCTTTTCTGTGTATTCTCTTCTTCTTGTAAAAATGTAAGTCATTGGAGTTAAGACTCATCCCAGATCCAGGATGGTTTTGTTTCAAGATCCTTAATTAAATACATCTACAAAGACTATTTGCAAATAGGGTCACATTTGGAAGTTCTAGTGAACATGGATTTTGGGGAGACCCTACCCAACTCATTGCAGTTTCTATGGTCTTTTTGACCCCTAACATATATTTACATAGATCCATAAGCAGAAAGAAATAAGCTATTTGTGTAGGTGCATATATCGCAAATAAATCATTTAGATTACAAAATAAGTGAATTCAATACTTTTCTTACATTAAAAGTATTTAGGAAAACACTTTTTTGCACTGACAATGAAACGAAGAACTCCTTATGCTTCCTTTGAAAGTTATTTAAGTTTAATGAAATACTTTAAAAATCAACTTCAGTATTTTCACGCACCCAACTCGAGCTGGTCTTTTAGATTTTCAGATACACTACAACATCTTCAAATCTTTTTTTCAGCATGTAGATCTGTACGTGGCCAAGGATATGATATAAGCAATATACAAGATACCATACAGTAATTCATATCCCCCTCAAAAAAAAAAAAACTTAAGAAAAATTATATTATTCTTCCAATAATCCACTTTGGACATTTGGCTCTAATGACATCTACCTTGTCAGAAAGATTAATCCCCAAAGGGCTCAACTTTTTAACAAGGAAGTACTATAGATCAACAAGCATGGTTTATGGATTTTTACAGGGTCTGCCAAAGGAGATTTTGTCTCCAAAATATTTTGAACAGTGTTGTTTAAGTGACTAATACCCTTTGAAGTGGTATTTTAGAATTGCAGATCAAAACATATTAATGGGTTGTGAAATCAATTCACTGGAATTACATCCAACATTAACAAAAAGAAACAGAAGATACTGAACACTGAATGTAGTTTAGTAGCCCTGAAAAATTTTTAGTTGTGTTTTTTGTACTGGGTTACAATATAAAGTGTTTTTTAATGTGTTTATTTGCTGAGAATCAGAGTCAGAGACTTGAAAACTTCTGCTGCAAGGTGATAAAGTACATTTGAATATTAAGTTCTCATACATCAAGTTTATATATTCTCACGCTGTAAATAATACGTGTAAAATTTTTTTGCTGTGTATTGTCCCAATATGTAAGAAAGATTTTCTCTGAAGCAGTTTTCAGTCCAGTGATGATTATTTTAACATTTCTCTTCAGTGGAACACAAATTCCACTGAGACAGGCAACACTAATCACTAATGAATCTTCGAACCTGAGAGTCAAAAGCAGCCTTAGATTGCTCAACTTACTTATGGATTGTTAGGGTTTATACATTGTGTCAACTTGAGAAGTCTATAAGCTTAATTAAGTAAGGCAGCAGCTCTACATCCTGGGGTACAGAGCACAAGTAGTTACCTGGCCATTGTTACAATTTGAGAAGGTCAGAAGTTTAGCTGAGAGAGTCAGCAGGGAGCCAGGGGTCTTACTTTGTAAACATCCTCATCCTGTGCAAAGGAAGGCAAGGATGTTTGTGGATGCTACACCCACCCTGGGGGGGGGGGTGTCCTGTGTACTATATAAAGGAGGAGAAGCCGCTTGCTTTTTTCACCCCTTTTTACTTTGGCTGCTTTTGTTCGGTTGCTGCCTTGAAGTGCTGTCCCCGTGCCATGCCACCCTGCCTTGGAGCCAGCTGATTGTGGACTGAAACCTCCAAAAACTGTAAGCTAAATAAACCTTTCCTTCCCTAATTTTGGGTGTCAGGTGTTTTGTCTCAGCAACCAGTAAAAAGTAACCAAGACATGGATAAACAACAAGAAGGCAAAGAAGTACATGCCTAAGGTTATACAGTCAGTGGCAGAGTTGGTATCAAAATCTGTGTCTTTTGGTACCAACTTGTAGACTGTATAAAACCACCACATTAAGTTGTGGTTTGAGCATAAAACATTGATGAATCATACATAATTAAACATACTTAAAGGGTTTATGAGTATTCATCTTCAGAAGTAAATGACAACTAATTGTTTTTTTACACGTAAGTATTTGGGGGTGTGCATGCGTATGTGTGTACACATGCATGTGTGGTACTGGCAACTGAACTAGGGCCTTCATATTGAGTTGCATACTCAGCCCATCCATCCATTCATTCATTTACTTAGAGACAGGGCCTTGCTAAACCACTTAATTGTCCAGGCTGGGCTGGAACTCCTGAATCCCCTGCCTCAGCCTCCCAGAATGCTGGTATTATAGGCATGTACAATAACATCTAGCATATTTTTAAAATTCTCTTTGCAAGCAAATGGCGTTGCTAATTTGTGTAACTGTCTTTGAAACTATATTGGTAAATATGAATCTTATTCTTAAATCAGCAGTTGATTGGTTGAAACTAAACTGTCAGCACAGTATATGCTCTGTTTTGTGTGTTCTTAGTTTTGCATATTTTGTACCCTAATTCTATATAAATTTTTCTTCCTGTATATACTCCTGTGTATGTTCTTAATTTTGCACATTGATTGTGCACCCTAATACTGTATAAATTCTCTAATTGTAATAGTTAATTTGTTTTCGGCTTCCATTTACTCATTTATGCCATTTGCAAAGAATAGCAATTTTATGCCATTTGAAGTTGTCTGAAATACTGGTCAACTTCTGTGTTAAAGCCTAAACAGAGTATTTATTTAGTGGGAAATTTTGAGATATCAGAGTGAAGTTCTAACACTGTTCTTGATTATTTAATTAACATGTTATAAAATTAGAAGAACTCAAAGTTAACATTAAGTTTGTAGATGACTCAACTTGGAAAATGGCCTTATTTTGCCTGCAGGTTTGATTGACTACTACAAAACTTCAAAAAAGAATTATAGAATTTTTTTGTTTTAAATTCTATTTTGTAGTTAGAATTAAATGAATTTTTTCCCTTCCCCCTTGGTTACTGAGCTATATCTTTATCCCATGGTTATTCTTTTGACATTTTTGGAGGCAGAAGATAAAGTGATTAGGAAAAAAAATTGTAAATTTAAAACTGGAAAAGGAGGTAAAATTGCTATTCTTTGCAAATGGCATAAATGAGTAAATGGAAGCCGAAAACAAATTAACTATTACAATTAGAGAATTTATACAGTATTAGTGTACACAATCAATGTGCAAAATTAAGAACATACACAGGAGTATATACAGGAAGAAGAATTTATATAGAGTTAGGGTACAAAATATGCAAAACTAAGAACACACAAAACAGAGCATATAATGGAAGAGAAAAGCCTACTTACAATGGTGACAAAAAAAAAACCCTAGTAATAGACTTAACAAGAAATATAATGCATAAAAATATCAAAATGGCTGATTCTTTTTAAACCATACAAGCACATTCTAAAAGATACCAAAAAAGGAACAGAAGAAAAAGTCCACAAATTATCTCAACTAAGAAGATACTGTGTATCTCAAATCACAGAGAAAAGTTAAGCAGCTCAATAAGCTAGGTTGAAACAACAGATAGCTGAAAAAAGAAGCTCTGAATCCTCATGAGAAAACATATCAAATATGTAAGAATCACTTCTGTTTGTTTTTTTTTTTTTTTTTTTTGAGACTCACTTTCAATGCTTGGACTAATGAAGGCCTTTTTAACCATAGAAAAGGGCTAATCCAAAAGCACAGTATTTTTAAATTTCTTAAAAATTATTACAGCATCATTATGATTATTATTATTGCCATTAATCACTATCTAATAATAATCATTATCATTACCAGGTATGATAAAAACTATGGTGAATGCTGCTACCAGATGTCATCCAATGTAAAAACATTAGTGTGTCCTCTTCTAACAGTCTTTATCAGATCTGGCACCATGCAACTTCTGGCTCTTCCCTAAAGTAAAAATGACAATGAAAGGTAAATGTTTTGAATTCATCCAGGACATTGAGGCAGCCACAACAGCACACTCACAGAAGTGGACTTTCAGAACTGCTTGAGAAAGTGGCAAGAATGGTAGGACAGGTGTATTCAAAGGAGGTCTTTTGAGGAAGATTAATGGCAATGCTTCTTTTACTGTAATAATTTTTTAAAATTTAAACATCCGTATTTTTATTATACTTCATATTACAATCCAAAAAAGTTAATTCAACACATGCATACCTGAACACAGTATATAAAAATACTGTGTAACAAATAAATAAATAGAAAAATTCAATAAGCCAGGCACAGTGGTGCACACCTATAATCCCAGCATGTGGGAAACTAAGGCAAAAGGATCACTGTGAGTTCAAAGCCAGCCTAGGCTATGTAGTGAGGTAGAAGCTAGCCTGAACTACATGTGAGATCCTGTCTCAAAAAAATAAATAAATAAAAATCAAAAGAAACATTGAATGAATAAAAAAAAAGAAATTGAGAAAACATACATAAGAAGACAATTTCCCTAAAATACAAGAGCTCCTCAAAATATGTAAGAAAAGGACAACATTTCAAAAGAAAACTGATCAGAGAGGATGGGACTATGTTATTCACTGAAGTGCTATTATAACAGCAAATAACTGGAAATAGCCTAAATATTAATCAACTGAAAAAGCAGACAGATTATAACATAGATATAATATACAATGGAATATTATGCCACTTTCCCATTTAATAATATAAAAATAAAAATGGAAAAGGGCTACTAATAGAAAGATCTATAAGATCTACTGCTAAAGAAAAAAGTGTAGAATAAAGTAAATATATACTCTGCAAAGCCAGGGTTGGTATCTGCAGCAGAAATGAGTCAAAAAGAATAAAGCTTGAAATCTATGTGACTAGAAGAACTAAAAGGGAGATATCACTATTTTAGAGAACTGAATTACTGTGCAGTCTCAGATCTACTTCAATTTCACTACTATATGCCTTTGCCACAGTTAATGGGAAAACAGCTGACAGAAAATGAGATGCCTTCTACTGTTGACAGAAGATGAGGGGGAAAAGAAGTAGCATGGGAAGTTTGGAAATTATGTTTGACTATCTTTCATGCTCAGGACCAAGAAAGCAATAAAGCCCACAGCACTAACCAAAGAACTAACAAAGAATAAACCAGCTACTCCCATAATCTGCAAAGAGGCAATAAAGTTGTAGTTACAGTTTAAAAATCAAAGGGCAGGAGGAAAAGGGACTCTAAGACAGTGCACTAGATAACATCCACATTTATCTCCTCACTGTCTTCTGTCTTCTACATGTAGGCTTTTTTCTTTGTATCATCCACTGAAAAAGCAAGAGACAGAAACACACAAACACGGAGGAAGGGATGGAGCCCACGAAAAGATACTAGAGAGTAACAGTATAAAACACTGTCAGAGTTATGAGTAGATTTACAAAAGGATAGAAAAATTTTCAATTAGGAAGCTACTGATACCCAGGAAATCCTTCACAGTCATAGGACAAAAAGGTAAATCATGTTTTATAGCACTAAGGCAGACAATGGTTCTTCTCCTCACAAATTTTCAACTTATAAACTCAGAAATTTTTAGAGATGTAAAGCAAACAAAACCCCACAGACTCCACATGTTATCAACAGATGGGATTATCTATCCCCTGCATGATGTGTCATTCCAGATTAACACACAAGGGCACTAATAAACACAATTTCAGAACTTAAAACATGAAAAGAAATGCTTCTCTATATTTTTAATGGTTTCCAACAACAAAAAGTTTACACTCACACAAATACTGGTCTGATTTAATGGTACTGGTTTTAATTAACCTAAAATAATTTATTGATGCAAATTACTCTAGTGTCTGACAATTAATAAACTTTGATAATAAAGAGTCCTGTGTTTCTCAAACAAAATGTGCCCTAAAGACACCCTAGTTCCTTTGACTAAAAATTAGACATCCTGAATAAAAAGTGCACTTATAGCCATTCACAAAATATCTTTTATCCCATCTTTACAATATTTTGGTATTTTAAACTTATTACTTTAAAATAATATTCCAAAACTAAGTGAGAGACTCATAATCATCTCATATGGAACTATAGAAAAGTACTCTGTTAATTTTCTCAAATAGCGCATTTAACAATCCATTTTGCATAAGATGAGCTAAAGATTATCCAGAGAAACAAAACATTATCACATATTTGGGTATTCCCTAAATGTGGTAAGCTAAAATGACATCAAACACATGAAGTTATAACATAAATTACACTACCATTATTTATAAGAAGTTACTTAAGTCAGATCTAGTCAGCTGGTTTCTCTTCCCTCAACGTTTTGAACAGAAAGAAAAACAGAAAATCTGACTGTTTTGCTAAAGGACACATATATATGTCTTAAACCAATGTGCATCAAGGTCTTTGTAACTTCGCTCACTTTGTAGATTGGAAAATACAATTCACCTTCTCTTCCAACTAACCCACTTTCCAAATGAAGGCATAAGTATTAATGAGATTAGAAAAACATGATCGCAGAATGAGCATTTCTTGATCTAGACAGAATGATAATTCATCATAAACTTATCTGCTAGTTAATCCTCACCAAGTAGTTTCAGTACAGTATCAAAATTTTTAAAAATTTGTTATATACCAACTTCCATCAAATGCATAAGCAGATTTTTTATTATTATTTTTTATTGTTTGTTGGTACAATTTAGATACATATAATGATCACATTCATAATAGGAAATCAGTACCTGGTACATCTTGGTTCCTCTTTTTTTTTTTTTCCAATACCCTTCCCTCCTTTGAACACCTCTTCCTCTCCTTATTTATAAAGATTTATTTCCATTTTATCCTTCTTTTATTGTTTATAACCAGATTTAGCTTGATGGTCAAAACTTACCAAAGATATAAATATTATACGTTTCTGTGTAAAAAAAACTTTACAGCCCACTGAAAGCAATAATAAAAGGATAACTGTGGTTTATGTAAGTCAGGCTTACAAGAGAAAATGAAATTATAAACCAGCAATTTGAAATCTTCCACACTTGACAAATAATTTTATTTTTTCATCTTTTCAGGGACCAAAGTCTGCAGTAATAACCTACTCTTCACTTACTAAATTCAACTAGAAAGAATTATATATTTCTAAAGAATTGTTATCATTTTCAATATACACAGTCAATTACATCAGTCAGAGATATATTCTTATAATGATTCTGAGTATTCAAGGTAATAGAAATGATACTTTTCTACGTGGAGCTAATGACACCTTTCAAAGAGCAGAGAATAAAAGTTGTTTCCCTACTTTCACTTATACCACTTACAGGAATTTATTTACTTTTGTATTAAAAGCAAAAATGCAGGCCAGGGATATAGTTCAGGGGCACAGGCCTGTCGCAAGCATGAGATCAAAAGTTTGATTCCTGGTACCAAAAAAAAAAAAAAAAAAAAAAAGCAGAAATGCATAGAGTTACATTTTATTTCTATCAGTCACAATTACACTTGTCACTATTTTGATAATACCATGTCATAACTTGCCAGGAGAAAGACAAGCTGATAAGCACTTTTAAAAACCACAACTATTTAGAATCAGACTTTTAAAACAAAAAGCCTCATCCATTTATTCATTTTAGAGGGTCAAAACACAGTAGAAGGCAGGTGTGGTGGCTCCTACCTGTAATCTCAACACAGAGGGAGGCTAAGGCAAGGGGAGTTCCAAGTACAAGTCCCACCTGGGCAACTTAGCAAGACCCTGTTAAAAAATAAAAACTAGAAAGGGCTAGGCATGTAGCTCAGTGGTAAAGTTCCCCTGGATTTGATCCCTAGTACCAAAAAAAAAAAAAAAAAGAAAAGAAAAAAAAAGTACAGTCATAAAAAGAAGGCCAGTACAACTACCAGCCTCCTCTCAGCTACTTTCTTTCATAGTGACTTCATTTGTTGGACAAGCTTTCCTTCTCATAACCTTAAAAAATAAATGTCTTCCATATGCCAAACATGGTGCAAAGTACTTCAGATACATTATGCATTAATTTTATAGCCTCACATTAATCCCAATTTTAAGTTAGGGAGAAAAAAAAAACCTTAAGTAGGGAGAGCTAGAAATGAAGCTAATTTCCATAGTTTCAAAGTCATTCTATCTTCCAGTATTGTCGGTTATCCCCAAAATCCAAATCCTATTTCTGTGATGTATCACCCTCCCTGAGACGAATGCATATTACACGCCTAAGCTTTGGGAGAAAGAATTCAAGCAACAGACATATGTGAAGTAAGCACAAATGGTTTGATCTAATGGTCATTACATTTACATTTTATAAACACACAAACAAGGTGTGATAAAGAAATATGATGAATGTTTAAATGTTTAAAAAATTATTACAGTAAAAAACTTTGCCATTAATCTCCTCGAAACACTCCCCTCCCCCTTAGAACACACATATCCTACCATTCCTCCCACTTTCTGAAGCAGTTATAGAAGTCTTCTTCAGGAGTGTCTTTAGCTGTGCTGTCCTGCCTGCCTCAATGTTCTGAATGGATTCAAAACATTTACTTTGCATCATCCTTTTTATTTTGGGGAACAGCTAGATATCACAAAGTACCAGAACTGATGAATAAAGTGGATGAGGGTGTTTTTACAAACCTGACAGAGCCCCTTAAAAAGAGACAGGCTCCAACTCCACTTTTTTCCCCAGAGTTTAAAAATCTTATAGTTCCTAAAGGCCTTTCACTAAATTGCTTAAATCCAATTACCAAAGTTCCTATTCCAAGGAAGAAATGGAAAAAATTACTGGCACTCCACTATTCAGCCTACTTTTCTTCAGCTCAAACACTACTGCCATGTTTTTCTGAGATGGCCTTTTCCTTTCTTCACTGTCTTTCTCTGTTGCATTAGTAATGCTTATGTACAAAAACTCAGGCAAC
>RJWM01011946.1:0-12624 GCA_004363535.1 Dasyprocta punctata
ACGAGTTTGTGTTCGCTAAAATTGAAGGATGAATTCTAGGAACAACAGAGGCTAAGAACAGAATATATATATTGAGGGAAAGAAGCTTCTGTCTGAGAGACAAAAGGGGTCCCGAGCGGGTTGCCGAGGACCCTGCCTTTTCAAAGCATTTTTATAAAGCAAAACCACGAGGTGAGGTGGGTCCAAGGTGAGGAAAAGTGGGCAATCCCAGGTGGGCATGAGGTAGGGTAAAACTATGGTCAACCAATAAGATTATGAGCATAATTGCTCAGGTAACATTGATTAAATGGGGATCAAATAGGGAACAAGTCAGGCAGCAAGTGTGTGGGGAGTGGAACAGGCTCTTCCTGTCGGGGCCAGGGCAGTGGCTCTTCCTGGCTTTCCCAAGGTGATGGATACCCACTGAGAGTATCAATCCCTGTTGTTTGTCCTTAAGGGAAGTATGCGGTGCGTTGTTTCATCTTTTGTCTTGAGGTCTGGCACTCAGCGGAGGTGTCTGCGTCTCCTCCACAGTTGCAGTGTATCTGTCTTCTG
Organism: Dasyprocta punctata; assembly: GCA_004363535.1. Lineage (NCBI taxonomy): Eukaryota > Metazoa > Chordata > Mammalia > Rodentia > Dasyproctidae > Dasyprocta > Dasyprocta punctata. The sequence continues at coordinate 535 of RJWM01011946.1, forward strand.
CCTCGGTTCCTGCAAGAGCCCAGCCCTGTCTGACTCCTACAATATTTCTACCTAACTCAGCTGTCTCTAACAATACAGACATCTCAGATCATGCCCTCAGCCCACAGGCCATCTGGGGGTCCTGGCGATGCCCCATATCCCCAGCGCCCAGCCCATGGGTGCCGAGGGCAGACAGGGTCCAAAGCACACGCTCTACTCCGCTGCAAGTCCACACCCTTTACACTGTCACGTGGCCCCTTTAACATGAAATTAATGCTTCCCTTGGTCCTTTGAAAAATACTTACTGGGAAACAAAGGTCTTCAGTAGAAACAAGGTGTTAAGAGAGACGTGAGAGACAGCGGAGGAAGCACTGCCAGGCCGGCACTACCCGACTGAGCCTGCGGTGGGGGCGCCAGGAGGAGCCAGCAGGGTGGTGGCAAAACTCAGACCATGGCGCGGCACTGTGGAGCTTCATCCAGCGCCGGGTGCAGTTGGTCTTCAAGACAAGGTTCGAGAGCGGGGCGTAGTGGCGCACGCCTTTAATCCCAGCACTGGGGAGGCTGAGGTAGGAGGAGCGTTGTGAGTTTGAGGCCGGCTTGGGCTACAACGCGAGTGCAAGGCCGGCCTGAGCTACATAGTGCGACCCTGCCTCAAAAAACCAGGGCTGGGAGTTTGGCTCAGTGACGTACGCACCTATCTGGCAAGTGCGAGGCTGTGAGTTCGATCCCCAGTGCTGGAAAAAAAGTAACTAAAGACAAGGTTCAATGTGGTAGGGACAACGGAAGAGCTAGAAGGACCCCAGGCATCACTGTCCAGCCTCTGCATGTGCCAAGGTGGAGAGAGTGATGCCCAGGTGACTTGGCAGCAGAGAGGCAGAGTTAGAAAAGGGCTGGCCCAGCGCCCTGGCCAGCCCAGCAGGGCACACACAGCTCCTGGCATGTGTGCTTCCTTTTTTTGGTGGTAATGAGCTTCATCCCTAGACGCCTTTTTATTTTTCTTGAGACAAGATCTTGCTAAATTGCCCAGTCTGGGCTCAAATTTGTCATTTTCCTGCCTCAGCCTCCCAGAGTGCTAGGATTATGTGTATGCATCTGGAACTTGAATGGCCATAATATTATAGACAACTAAATTAGAAAGAAATTCCTCATCAATACGAACCACTGAGGGTTTTGTCACAATGCTCACTCTGTCCCTATAGCTCTGCTGCATTTCTTAGCAGCAGGGTTGAGGGGTGCTGCTGTCCTGGGCTGCTCTTCAAGGAGCAAACTCTGCCTCCTTCATCCCAAGACCCCAACACCTAGACAACTGTGACAAAATACTGTGACTTAAAACTAGCAACTCAAATTTAACTGGAGGCAATGGGAAGGTCACAGGTAGTTGTAAAGCTTTTCAGGTGAGCTGTATATGCAGCCAGGCGTGAGAAGGCTGTGTGAGAGGCTTGAAAGTCTGTGGCCACCTGCGGGTGGCCTTAGGCACATCTGGGAGCACTGCCTCGAGCCAGGTGGCACAGGGCTTGCAGCAGCCGAACCTCTGTGTGCCTGACCAGCTTAGCTAAATACGTGAGCCTCCAGGAAAGGTCTGTGCCCTGCGAGGTGTCCCAGCAGCAGGGTCCTCCCAGGGGGGAGGAGAGCCAGAATGACAGAGGGAAGGGGTGCTGCAGAAGTGGGAGCTAGGAGTCAGCTCCAGACTGCACAGGGAGCCTGGGTAAGGAGGCAGCGAGGACCTCAGCAAGCATACATGGGGAACCCGATTAGTCCTGACGCTGGAAGGCTGGGACAAGGGTGCCAGGAAGGGGATGCTGCAGGGAGGGAGCCCTGCCCCCGGCCCAGGAGTTCTATCCTCCCTGAAGTATGAGACCCCAGAAGATCCAGCACAGGGGTGTGGAGACCCAGCGACTGGGACATGCCCCTCCCCAGAGACTGTCACCCCAGAGCTCTGCACGGCCCCCAGCTCCCTCCTCCAGTCCCTTGGCTCACGCTCTGCTGACAGCTGCATACGCCACAGGATCGCTCCTGCTGGAAAAGGTCACATATTTTCACTGACTGTCAGCAATTTTTTTTTAGCTCAACTTGATAACCAGGTGCTTTCTGAGCCTAGTTTGTTGCAGTCCAAAGCTGCAGTCTTGGCTTCCATAGTAATGAGCCTCTGGGAAGACACTGAAAGGCAGGAGCTGAAGCCCATGGCTGCCTGATGCCCCTACCCTGCTGGACAGGCAGAGCTGGGGACCCCAAATGGAAACCCTGGTGGGAGGGGCCAACTGCCCAGGGCTTGCCTTGCCAGGGGCTCTGCTCCTTCTGGACAACCTCAGAGCTCTGGACTCCACTCTGGAGCAGGGCCCTCATCCCCCCCACATCCCACCGCCACACTCCAGCCCCATGAGGCCTGAGCAGGAACCAATGTCCTCTTCATCTGGGGGCAGCTCTCGCTGGACCCCTGCTGCCATGGGCGCTGAACAGCTAGGGTCCAGGGGATAAAGCAGGTGACCTTGTCTCCCCATGGGACCCCACCCTGGAGAATCGAGGCAGCTCTGCTCATACCAAGTGCTCACACCAGCCAAAGATGGGGCAATAGCATCCACTGGCCACCTGAGGGACACCAGAAGCTGGGCATCCCTGCATCTCAGGGGCTGCATGGGGTGAAGGTGGGGGGCAGTCCAGACTTCTGACTTCTCTAAGCCCTTATATACTCATCCGTCCAGGCATGTGAACTCTAAATCCTGAGGTGGGGTTGCTGTGCTTTGGCTATGGTCCCCAAAGTTCATGTGTTGGAAACCAAATCTCCAAATTCCCACATTAATAGCATTTGGAGGCGGAGCCCTTGGAAAGCGGGGCCCTTGGTGGGATGAGTGGAAGAGGAAGAGAGCTGGGCCCACTGCTTGTGCGCTCAGGCCCTCTGGCTGTCGGCCTGTGAGCTGCCTCCCCCAGGCTGTGCCGCAGCAGGGGAAGAGTATGCCCAAGGCCACCTCCGGACTATAGAGACAAAGTGCTGCTCTTTTGCTCTTTATGTGACCCCTTTAGAGCATGGTCTTATAGCAACAGAAAACAGACCAAGGCAAAGGTCCTTTCTGACTGACAGGGTCTGATTAGATCACTCCTGGGCGACTCTCAGAATCATTGAATGAGACGCTGAGCTCCCAAGTCAGTGAGCTCCCCCAATCCTGAAGACTAAATGCTCTGCCTGGAGCCTCGGCTCCTTAAGGGGGACCCCAGGGTGCAGCTGAGGCCTCCTGTCCTTAGGGCCTTCCTCTCCCTTTTGCTAGCCCATAATGGTAGGTGAATGATGGCCGGGGAGGGGAACAGGGTTTCCACACCATGTCCCGCCACAAGAGCCACACACACGCATGCATTCCTGTAGGTGCAGACTGCCAGCCGGGTCTAGGATCGCTTGTACAGTAATTCTAACATACGTGAGTTTTGTTTGTTTCTGATCTGCTTGTACCCAGGGCCTTCACACTGAGCTACATCCTATCCTTTTTTTTTTTTTTCTTTTCATTATTTTAAGACAAGGTCTTACTAAATCCCTAATTTCCCAGGGTTAGCTTCAAACTTGTGATCCTCCTGCCAGCATACTGGAATTACAGGTGTGCACCAATATGCCCCGTTTTATTTCTCTCATTTGCAGCAGAGTTTGACTAGCAGAAACCAAAGAACTGCTGGGTTTTGGCTTTCCTTCTATTGTCTGAATTTGCAAGGGAAGAGATTTTATACAGGACATGTAATTTATAGTATTATTTTTAATATTCACCCAAAAAGTCAAATGCAGAGGGATGCAAGAAATCTGTCTGTGCCAAAGACCAAAGAATCCAGCCAAGGACCTGGATCCCACGGCAATGTCCTCCACGAGTCCAGCTGGAGGCCTAGAGCCCACAACAATGCCTCATGCAAGTCTGTATCAAGGATCTATACAAGGAAGGCCCAAAGGTCAGTGGTAGAAGCTAGAAAGTCTGTGCCAGCGGGATGAAGGATCTGTGCCAGAAGGCCGAGGGATCTGCACTGGAACCAGGAAACAATGCTCAAGGCTTAAAGTGAAGACAAGAGCTCCCTGAAGAGAACAACCACCATCCTCTGTGACAGCAAGGACCCGAGCTCTTCCTCCAACAAGAACAGCCAAGTTTGTGTTGAAAAAACCAGCTACAGCAAAGCTTCTGGGAAATCAGCAGCATGCAATCTTCCCCTCTTCTTGTTTCATGCCATTAGCAACAATTCTCAGGTGGGTCTTCCACATCCAGAAGCATACTGACTCAGTTCAGCTGGGTGTTTCCACTTCAATCAACCATTAATTAATCCACCACACCTGCCATTCCCTAGATCTGCAAAGCCTTCACTGCTGCTGGTAACTTTGGGGCAACTACTCCACTGCTGTTGCTGTCTGCAGGAATCCCCTGGCATGACCTGGGCAGCAGGCCTTGAGTGCAGCGTCCCCTGTGAGACGGGTGCAGGGCTGTCCCCGGAACTGCCTCCCCAGGCAGAGAAACCAGTGAGACCATGTAGTGGAGGTCTGGGAAAAAAGAGATCTTTTTTCCCAGGGTTTTGTGCAGATGGCGTCAGGGTGTCAGCACATTCAAGAGGATTACCTGGCAAGGCAGGAAGCCAGAGAGAGTTTCGGGGCCAGGCTCTGTGTTGGTAAGAACTCACTCTTGTGGGACTGCACTGGTCACTTTCCACAGCAGCATCTGGGGACCTATTAAGTTTGCAGTAAGCCCCCACCTCTCATGTCACCACACTGAAGACCAAACTCTGACAACTAAACCCTTGGGGGACGTGTTGTTCAAGCTGCAGCAGCGGGGAAGATGACAGGGGCCTGGAGCCAGTGACACAACTTGGAGCCTACTGTATTAGCTGGGTGACCAGGAGGGCTCCAGACCAATCCCAAGCAACTCTGACTCAAGGAAGGTTTGCTGAGCACCCACTAGGTGTCCCATCATGCGCTGGGTGCTGTGGAGAGATCTAACCGCTGGGCTCTTGGCACCCACATTCTAGATGACCTGAAAAGGACTTCATGTTCATCTGTTACTGCCCTGTGCCAGGCATTATGCTGGCACTTTGCATGAGCAGTTGGACATCCCTGTCATCTATATAATAATATTTTCAGATGAGAAACTAGGGCCCAGAGTGATTAAAAAGCTGACCCTGCATCATACAGCTTTCTCATGGCAGAGCCAGGAATTAAGATCTGTTCTGTTTACATTGTTGTTTGGAATTGGTAGTAGTCATGACCTGGGAGGGAAAAAAGGAGGGGAAAGTAAAGGAGTAGAAGAGTTGGGGTGGAGCTCAAGTTCTGCTGCTAATTTTAGTTCAACAACAAATATTTATTGTGCCTTCGGGATGTACCTAGCACAGAGGGCCCCAGCCTGCTGTGACCTGCATGGCCAATAGTGTCCTGAGAGGGGGTGACAGGAGATTAAGAAAAAACTAGACTCATAATAGAAGGAAAGCTGGGACTGGGTGGGACCTGACCTCTCAGTTGGAGAGGCAGTGACAGCTTAGCACAGTCCACATCTTTACTTATACACAGCAAAAAGGGGAGAAGTGTGTGATGGGGTGAAAAGTGCAAAGTCTCAGTGTTTTGCTGAGAACACTGAAAGTGAAAAATTCCAAGCTCTCTGTGCTGCAGTTAACAGGGAGGAACACCAAGGCCAGACACCTGCTGGACTGGCTTTTCTCTCGTTCCAACAACTTGTTCACATGGCTCGCCTCTGGAGCTCCACGTTCTCAGGGCTGGCCTTGCTCTACCCTTGAATATGTGGTCCCTCTCCAGCTCAGCCACACCCTACACCAGCCCTCGCCCTCTGGCACACTGGGTGAGAGGGGCCAAGCCCACCCAGCCTGTAATATTTGGGGTGAAGCAGCAGACAGTCAGGTGTGCAGCCCCCTCAGGAATGTGGGGAGGGAGGCTGGATTCTGCCTCCAGGCTCCCATAACAAGCTGAGCAATGGGGAAATGTGCTGGGGCCATCACAGGAGGGACAGGGAGTACCCCAACCAGGGAGATTGGTAGCTTCTACTCCTTCATGAGGGAGGGGGTTAGGAGAGTAAGTGATTGGGGAGAACAGGTGTCCCCTGTGGTCATATCTGTCCAGGCACAGTGTTGACCTCAAGAGACCTCTTTGTGATTTCCTCTCTTCCCTGCGTGCCTCCCCATGGGCAAGAGTATACATTCCATAAAGTTTCTATGTGCATTTCCTTCTGGTTTTGTTTTTGCTTGAGGTTTTGGTTTCTTGAGACAGAATCTTGATGTGTAGTTCAGGGTATCCTGGAACTCACAGAGATCCTCCTGCCTCACCCTATCTGAGTGCTGAGATTATAGGCAGGTACCACCACTGCTGGCCTCAGGATTTTGGAGAATTTTTTTTGTTTTCTTCAAAGATTATATATTTTGCTTGAAGCTCCATATTTTTTAGATTTTTTTATTAGTATATATTTGTAAAACACAGTAATTGCATTCATCTTGGAAAACTAGTACTTATATATATGTTACATCTGAGTCACTTTTACTCTCCCTTCCCTATCCTTCTGCTGTCCCCTCTCCTTCCTCCCCCAGAAATCCCTTTACCATCTTTACCATTTTCTCCCTGGGTGGTTTTGCTTTTGTTTTTGCCATATTGAGCATGTGCTCTGCCACTGAGTCAAACCCCAGAAGAACCTGTAGCTTTGGGGGATTTGTTTGTGGGTTGGTTGGTTTTGAGACAAAGTCTCACTTTGAAATTGTTATGAAGCCCAGGCTAGCCTCAAATTTGCAGCCATCTCCTGCCTCAGCCTCCTGACTACTGGGATCACAGGAGTGCACCAACACTCCTGGCTCAACCTGTGTATTTTTATCCAGGTCTGAAAAAAGGGTAACTTGTTGTGGGGAACCACGGAGGTCATAGTCTGACTCCATGTTGAGCAAATGTGAGACACTTAGTGAGGCCTGTTCTTCAGAGTCCACTTGGAGTTCTGCCTTCTTCAGAGACATAGATCTGCTTTCCCCTGGGTATCAGGAGGGCACCTCTCACATGAGGCCTTAGAAGCTGCTCACAGGAAGGTTCGAAACTCTTTCCTAATTTTATGGTCTGTAGTAGGGCTGTATTAGGGTTCACAGAGGGATAGAATTCATATAAAACATCTACATAATTACAGAAGGGATTTACGAGGTAGGCTACAGGATCAGAAGAGAATGAGTCCCAGTGGCCGTCTGCAGAATCAGGTAGAAGAATCTACAATGGTCAGTGATATACTGGAGCCCTGGAGGATTCTATCAAAGGTCCAAGGCCTGGCCCATTCCTCCAACCAGTTCTTGGGGTTTGGGTGGAGGGTTCCCCTACTCCCCCACTTTCTTTCTGTGTCCTGACTGAAAACCACACCACACCTTGACTGCTCTTGTGACCCGATCAGCTGCAGTACTGCCCAGCAGCCAGGTGCCCAAGCTGAGCCTTCAGCATTGCCAGGCACTGATGCAGAGGTTTAGGCTTAGACTGAGCCACAATCCCTTTAGTCCTCACATGGACTCCACACCTGCACCCTTCACTGCAGCCAGCCCTAGGTAGAACATCCTTCTTCTCTGGGGTCTGCTGTAGGTACCAGCCCTCTGTCAGCAAGGGCCTAACAAGTTCTTTGGGGGAAGACTTTTCCTGGGTGCTGGTTCCACCCATTACATAACCTGCCTGGACCTGCATTCCCAGAGGTGTTGCATGTGAGACCCACACACAGACATCTACACACCCACTGCCCCAAACTCTCTGGTGGGCAGCTGAGGTCATGAAGTGGGTTTGAGCCTGGCTCCTGGGAGGAATCTGCAGCAGGCTGGCTATGGCTCCAGAGATGTCCACATACTGATCCACAGAACCTGGAGTGTATCACTCCCTATGGCAAAGGGTCTGCAGATGTGACCTTGAAGTGGGAGTTGATCCTGGATAACCTGCATGCATCTTCTATGTTATTATGAGTGTCTGACAGGAGGATGCTGCCAGAGGCTGAGAGAAGCAAAGCAACTGAATGGCCCCACCCAGCCACTCCTCAGCCTGAGTCCCATCACTGTCACTAAGGACTTCTGGCCTCCAGAACCATGAGAGAACACATTTATACTGTTGTAAGTCAGCAAGTTGCCAGTAACCATTATAGCAGTGTGGGGAACCGGCTGGAGGTTCACCCAGTGAGACACAAAGGGTCTGACCCTGGCTATGCACAGGCTGGAGCAGTGAGAGCAGCAGGGCCTCTGACCTCCTGACTCCATGGAGGCCCAGACAGGAGCAAGTGGTCTCTCCCTTGTTGACTTTCTTTTCAGTGCTAGGAATCAAACCCAGGGCTTTGCACATGCAAGGTATGCACTGTGCTACTAAGCTATACCCCTGACCATGGCTGGCTACCCTTAAAAGACAGTACCATCAGCTCCTCTAAAGAGGCTACTCCTTTCTTCTCTTGCCATCCTGAAAGTGCAGCAGGCTTGAGCTGGAAATACCACAGTACTGGGATGATTTCCTCTGGCTTCAGGGCAAAGCTCCTTGAGATTCAGCATTAACCACTAATCTTGGGTTTGTCCTTCTCAAAAAGGACTCTGGTTGCAGGATAATTACTGCTCATTCATCCCCAAGGCCACATCTCTACAAATGCAGAGCCAAAGGCCATGCTTTTGTTCCCACATACACTGCTCCTTGCAAAGAAAGAAAAATGGGCTTCATTAGCTCCTGCCCCAGCTCAGAGAGGCTAGGCAAATCAAAACCCACTTGAGCTAAGGGAAAAACAGAGCAGCCGTCTCCCAACCCTAATTAACTTTTCCTTTTCAATTTCTCTTTTACTTAAGAACCACTTCCCCAGAAATGACTGACTGATGCCACTGTCCTGTATATAGGATCTTTCTCAGCAATGCTGCCAAGGCTTTAAGCAAAGGTACAGTTTCTAAGTGAAGTGGGCTTTCACAATGATGGGGTGTGAAAAGCACTACCCCAAAACATGGCACTCACTGTTGGAATGGGGAAATTGCAGGTGCAGGAGGCCACTCACATCTTTTCCTGCCCCTCTGCCCTAAAACATGCCAAAACATCAGGAAGGTCCCTGTATTATTCACCTTTCTTGTGACCAAGACACAATGTTCAACATCCGTGACTCAGAGGAGGTTGAATTTGATTAATTCACTCCATGGTACCTCTAAGGCAGGGTCATCATGGTGAAAGGACAGGGCTGCTTAGTTCATGGTGGCCAGGAAAGAGAGAAGAATAGTGCCAGAGAGTAAGAGGCAAGGGACCATGTATAGTACACAAGGTCCTGCCTCCATGACCCACCCAAACTAACAGGAGCAAGTTTTACTAATCTTCTAGGCCTTTTGGTGGGAAAGCAAATGCAGGGCCTTTCACATACTACCAAACACCAACCGAGCTATATCCCCAGCCTCGACCAAACACACCTCTTTAAAACATACTTGATTTCCTAATGAAGAAAATAGAAAGCTCATAATTCTGCCTAACATAATACAACTACCTTGCGTACAATCAATGCAGGAAATGCAACAATCCCTTGCCTACAGTCTCAACAGCTCCTGTATTTTTCAAAAATCCAAGTCCAAGTCTCTTCTGAGACTTGAGGCAAACTGTTAGCTGTGAATCTTCTCTGTGAAGATCAAAAACAATTTATATATTCCCAAGATACCATACCATGTGTTGTGACCCACGCGACTTCTGAGGTTCTTGGGGTGAAGGACCACGAGAGGATGAGACAAATAAAGACAGAGACAAAGCTGGGGTCAGGTGGAGCCCTTTTTCTCCTGGTGGGAGGAAAGGTACTGCTCAACCAGTGCTGCCTGTTTATTTATATACAGGGAAGGATGACATCAATTTCAGCCACTGTGCCTAGCAACCCAGGCCTGGATTGTTTAGGAGCCTGGTGTTTTTCTGGGCTGTAGCAGCGTTTTCACGTGGTTGACTCAGATGCTCTTTGTTACTTTGGTAAGTTCATGTGTGGGTCATTTTCCAGCTTCAACGGCTCCCAACAACCATGAAGTATATACTTCCATTCCTAATAAGAGTAATGGAGAATAGAAAAGAATAGGACCAAACCAAGACCAAAACCCAGCAGGACAAACATTAAATCTTATAGCTCTATATCTGGACTATGGGGTACATGGTAATAAAATGTGAATTCCAAGGGGCTTGGGCAGCCCCAGCTCTATGCCCTTGCTTGTTGTAACCCACATGGCCTCTCTTTCATTTGATTCTACTCACTGCCAGCAGCTTCCCCCAGAAGACCATGGCTGCAGAGGTTCTGTGTGCTTATATGGCTAAGCATAGTGAAATGAATCCTGGGGGATTGTCCTTCTTGAGCAGGGGGCCCAGGGACTCTCTTCTCAAAAGAAAGGTGTATACTTTTGTACCCTTGCGCTTTTGATGAGTGGAGTCAATCTTGCTGATTTCTGAAATGCCCTTAAGCCATCTGTTATGGCTTATATCTAGATATCCCCCAAACCTCATATGGTCATAGGTTGTGGAGACAATTTGAGTGGCTCACCTTGAATGCAGAACAATTGCTTCAGCATTAGTTAAATTGAGTCTTGTTTCCATGCACTGATATGTCTGGAGATGCTATGGTATTTCCTCCTCCCTTCAATTGGCTATAAGCAATGCAAATAAGGTTAGCCAAGGTACTGATACGTAATCTTTAAGGCCAACCAACATTTTCTTGTTTCCTTGCATTGTGTTCCCTGTTAAATGGTTGAATGCAGAATGGCAGAGCCACTTAGCTCCAGGAATGTCAGCTGGGTACAAGCCTCAAAGTAAGAGGCTATGACTCCCCAGGGTACAAAAGTTTACATATCAGAAACTGAAGCCACAGCCTCCTAAAACCTACCCCAACTGAGTTATGCAGACTAAACCTACTGCATATCATTCCCCCTGCATATAGCAAAGATGCTTTTCTCCCCGCCTGGCTAGCCAGCTCAAGTTACTCATGCAATTCCTGCCGTCCTCACTGTTGCTCATCTTTGAACTACTCCCTTCTTCATGAGATAATAAATTCTGGGAAAGGCCTTGCATCATATATCTTCACTTGAATCAGAATTAGGAACCCTTGGATGCCCATAATTTTGAATATGTCTTGGTGTTTTTACTCTTGCCGTGGATTACACTAGAAGTGGTAGATTGGAATTAACTTGCCGGGATTCCAATAACGTTTCTTTTTTTATTTAAAATTTTTTTCTTTATTTTTATTTTAAAGGGAATAAAACCAAGCAAAATAAAACAGAATACAGCCAATCAAAACAAGCCTCTCTTTGAGAGTCTGCACCATTTGCAGACTGCGAAGGCAGAGAACCAGGGGCCTCACCAGGAAGTGATCCCCACCTGGAAATCAGCGCCATGTGCTGGCTGCTGCCAGAATGGGGACAGCCCCACCCAAGGCTCTCTCCGTGAGTCAGCGCCATTCACAGACTGCAATGCGGGGGAGATCCAGGCTTCACTAGGAAGTGATACTTGCCAGGAAACCATATCATTTTCATTGTTTTGTTGGGTTGGGTTTTATTCTCTTTTGTTTTGTTTGATTATGTTAAATCTGATGACATGAGCAGCTATTCAAAAGATAACAGGACATATTATGGTAGCCATTTTGAGTTTGCTAGTGGCTTGTTTTGAAGTCCTTTATTGCATTCACTGTTTTGATTTTATTGTTTCTATTCTATTCTGTTCTGTTTGATTTTTACTATGTCCAAAAGTATCTGCAGCTATTTTGAAGACAACAAAAGGCATTATGGTAACTATTGTTGGTTTTGAAGTCCTGTATCACTTATGCTGGTTTATTTTTGATTGTTTTTATTCTGTGTTATTTTCCTTGGTTTTATCCTCTTTAAAATAAAATAAAATAATTTTTTAAAAAAACAGTGTAAGTGATCAGGACTTCAAAACAAGATAATAGGAAATCAACAATTGTTACCATAATGACTTTTGTTGTCTTCAAAAATAGCTGCCCATACCTTCAGACATAGTAAAAATCAAACAAAACAGAACAGAATAGAACCAATAAAAACAAAACAATGACTGTAACAAAGGACTTCAAAACAAGATAATAGTAAATCCAAAATGCTAGAATAATATATCTTGCTATCATCGAAATAGCTGCCCATGCCATCAGATATAATAAAATCAAACAAGAC
>RJWM01011946.1:12724-58228 GCA_004363535.1 Dasyprocta punctata
AAAAAAAAAAAAAAAAAGATAATAGGGGATTAACAATGGCTACCACCTTCATAAAGAGATCCCCCAAAGATGCTACATTGTGTAATCTTATCCTCTGAATAGGTGATCAGACTACCAGCTTCAGACCTGCAAAGTCAGTGAAACACTAAACACTACCAGCATTAAATTGTATTTTACCTCAATAACTATCATCGCAGCCTGTATTTCTCCAGATCAGCTGATCACTATGGTGCGGGGAGGGCAGGTGGTGGCTCTTCTTGTCTCCAAGCCCATGCACTGGAAGGGTCTGGTGTTGGGTTCTCCCCGCAGCAGCCCATGCATGGTGCCAACTTGTAGGGAGGGCTTGCTTCTTGTTGGCTTCTTGTTCTCTTCCCCGGCAGTCTGAGAATGGTACCTACTCACGGGAAAAGGCTGGTGTCTGGCTCTCCCCCCAGCAGCCTGTGCATGGTGCTGACTCGCAGGGTGGGCTTGCTTCTTAGCAGTTCACTGCATTGCTTTAGGATCTCTGAGGATCCACTGAAGCCCACAGGAAAAAGAAGTCACAGACACTAGAAGTCTAGTCAGCTATAGTCTCTCAGCACTGAACCCACATTCTAATAGTATTTCAGTGGGGTTACAAATACAACTTTCAAGATTGTGAGGAGGACTGGAAAACGGATTACAATACTTGGATTACAATATACAATACTTGGATCACAATATTGTAAAGAATTACTATTGGGATTATAATATTAGAACTTCAATAATAGATGGGGTTTTTTGAAGGTGGCTGAATCATGAGTGTGCAAATATGAATTAGGGTGCATGTTACCAGGATTAAAGGTGTGGATAATGGAATCCTTATCCTGGGTGTGAGTGGCATCACCCAAAAGGCTGGTAACCTGAATAAATCAAAGGAAAAGATGAAAAGCTGGCTATTTTCTGTTCATTGCCTTCTGCTTGCCTTGCCATGGACTATTTCTCCTCTGAAATAACACTCTGCCCTACCACTCTGCCTTGGAACCAGCCAACAATGAATTGAAACCTCTCCCAACTGTGAGCTAAAGTAAACATTTCTTCCTTTACCTTGTGAGTGTCAGGTATTTTGTCCCAGCAATGAGAAAAGTAACTTTCATATAATTAGTGCAGGAAATACCATATACCATCTTTCTCCTTTTCCCTATACAAAGTACTTGGTTTCTTTTTAATGGCACTAATCTCTTCAGCAACCATTCTTACTTGTCCCCAACCTTACGTGTGGTTCATTCTGGGCCAAAATTTAAATTTTTAAAATTTATCTCCTCTGCCTTTTGCCCTGTGCCCCATTTTCACCATAAGTCTGCCTAGAAGCAGCCAGCAGTACTCATGCTATAGCCTGAATGTTGTGCTGTTTTCAGATTTTTCTGCCACATTGATCAATCCATTACCTTTTTTCTTAGTCTCTTACAAAGTCTAAGCACATGGGCAGAATGTAAACAGACTTTCTCCCAGAGTATAATACATATAGCCTGTAGTCAAATTGCCAATGGGATCATTGTTCCTAACTAAAACCTCCTAAGACTGTCCTTTACAATCTACATTTCTATCAACATTTTAATCAGATTCTGCTTATTTCATCTGCTTCTCTAACCTGTATCTCCAAACCTTTCCAAACTCCTTCAGAAAACCAGTTTCAAAGGCTTCTAGATCACATGATCACATATAGTCACAGTAATGACCCCACTCCTGGTACCAAATTTCTATATTAGTCACCTTTCTTGTGAGTGTCAGGTATTTTGTCCCACGAATGAGAAAAGCAACTAAGACACTATCTTTCTTCTTTTCCCTATACAAAGGAACCAATTTTCTAAGTTAGACCCCTTTCTTGTGGCTGGGACACAACACCTAACATCTACAATTTAAAGAAAGAAAAGTTTAATTTGTCTCATAGTTTCAAGGAATTCAGTCTGTGGTTGGCCAGTTCCAACACAGGAGCATCATGGTGGAAGGATATAGCAAGACAAGTCTGCTTAATTCATGGTAGCCAGGAAGCAGAATAGGGAAGCAGTGCCAGAGAAGAAAGAGCAGGGAACCATATTTAATACCTGTTATGGATTAAAAACTGGTGGTCAACTTAACACCAGGTAAATTACATCAGCATGGTGCCGAGTGTAGATGGCCCACCTGAGGAAAGCTGGCACATAGAGAAAAAGAGAGGCATTGTGGATTCTTCTAAGTGTTGCCATTTTGAGCAGTTGGTTCTCCTGGAGGAGCTCGTCATGCTGGTTTGCCCAATATGGATTTGGCCATTATCATTGGAGGAGCTCGGGACCTCATTGCTGAAATGGCTGTGGTTCACTTTGGGGGAGCCCTGCTTCTCACATTGAGCACTGCTTCCTGGCTCCGGAGGGGAAGATGTGTGCTGGAGAAGTTTGTCATGCTGGGCTTCCTGACCTGTACTCGACTGTTCTCATCATCAGAGGAGCTCAGGACCTCATTGCTGCTGAGGATGGTTGTGATACTTTTCAGGGCAGCCCTGGTCCTTATTTTGAGCATGACTTCTCAGCTCCAGTGTAGAACCCTCAACCTACTGGCACAGCTCCTTCACCCTGCTGGCATAGACTTTCTAACTTCCACTGCTGACCTTTCGGCCTTTCCAGCACAGATCCGTAAAACAGATTGGCATGAGTCCTTACTGTGGGCTCCTAGATTTCCAGTTGGATTTGTGGGAGGCATTTTCATAGGCTCTGGGTCTTTAGCTGGACTCATGCAAGACATTACTGTGGCATCCAGGCCCTTGACTGAATATTCTGTGTCTTTAGTGTTATGGACAGATTTTCCTGCACTTTTGTGTGTTTAACTCTGGGTGACCATCATAAAACAGTATTATAAATTCTGTGTCCTGGATGCAGTCGTTCTCCTTGTAACCCCTGACTACAACAATACCCAAAAATCACATCTCCATGACCACATCCAGACATGCCCAGGAAGCTGCTTTACTAATCTGCTAAGCATTTCTTCATCCAGTGAATTTGACATATCAAGATTAACGATCACTCTCTGACCTTCTCTCCCTCCTCCCTGAAGACTCTTCTGAGACAAATGTCCTGCCCTCTACCCAGAGGGAATGTCATGGAGGGATGCCAAGAATTACAGCTAACAGCCACCACCACCACCAGTTTATTGCCATTATCCTAGACCCTCTTGTTCCTTGAACCATAGTTCTTCATAACAGTCCATTCTTCATCAGACCTGATCATAAATATAGACAGTTTTACCTGTTTCTTTGCATCCTAATTTCTGAAGGCTCCATGTCATATAAAATTCATATTACATAAATTGTGGAGCTGTCTTTTGTGATAGGAGCTTCAGCCATGATCCTACGGATTGGCAAGGAAAAGATGTTGCTTTTTCTCCCCTATGCTAAAGCTTGCCTGTTGCCTTTTCCCAAGAAACTGGAAGTGAATGCTTCCTGGACATCCAGCATCCATCAAGTTGTGCTAGACACCAGGGTGGCAAAGGCACAGACCTTGCCCTCAAGGATGTGTGTGTACGTGTGTACATCTCTGACGTGCAGGAAAAGATGCAAGAGAAGAAAAAGACCCAGAGAAGGCTGGATGCTGGGAGCTTCCAGGAGGAGTGAATCTTCAGATGAGCATAGAAGGGTTCTCATCCATTCCTCAATGTTCCCCATGTGTCAGGCCCTGGGGAGAAAGTTGTGGCTGGGACAAATGAAGCCCTGTGAGGCAGTATCTACATCAGAGGGAAAGGAAACAGAGCCCATTGAGGGTGTTTGAGGAAAGCCTTGCTGAGTGCTGATACTTGCTACCACATTTGTTGTTCACTGTCTGTTTTTCAGCCATTCCAGTGGGTATATAATTGTATCTTGTGGTTTTAATCTTAATGTCCCAGATGTCCAGAGCTGGTGAGCATCCTTTTGTGTGTTTGCAGTAGGGAGGTGGCAGGAGTGTGGAGCAGGGTCTGATCCTGGGGTAAGAGAGCTGGAGAGGAGTGGAAGATGCATATTGGGAAGCTGGCATCCCCAGAGCCCTGCAGAAAAGGGAGCCCTGCTCAAACCTGATCTCTGCCAACATCCCACACACCCCTTCTTCTGAGTTGATACAGCCATGATTCTGGCTGAGCATATGGCTGAGCATATGGCCGTCCAGAACAGAGACTGCACTTTCCAGCCCTGCTTACGGTTGGGGGCCATCAGTGACAAGGTTCTGACCAATGTCATGTAAGCAGAAGACTTGAGGGCAGCACCCAGAGTCTTTCCTTCTTGGTTTGTTTGTTTAGTTGGTTGGGCTTGTTTGTTTGTTTGTTTGCAACAGGGTCTCACCATGTAGTGCAGGTTGGCCAGGCTTGCTAGGGATGCAACCCAGGGTCTCACATGCTAAAAGCAAGTAAGGTACCACTGAGCTACAGTTGAGCTCTGGGGTACCCTGGGTTTGTTGTTGTCATTGTTATTGCTTGTTTTTCGAGGCAAGATCTTACTATGTAGCCCAGGCTGGCCTTAAGCTTGCAGTGTTCTGGCTTTAACCTCCCAAATGCTGAGACTATAGGCACACTCCATTATGCCTAGCTCTTTGCCCGCCTATCTATCTATCTATCTATCTATCTATCTATCTATCTATCTATTTATCTGTCTATCATTTCAACAGCTATCTATCATCATCATCATTTTGACATCTATCTACCTATCATCTCATCTGTATATATATATATAATTTTGACCTATGTTTACCTATAACTATCTATCTACCTAGCTATCTATCTTTCTAACCATTGACTGACCCCAGGACATTTATACTGTGTTACTTCCCCAGACTTTTTTGTTTTGTTTTTTAAAAAATAATTTTTTAAAAAAATTTTGACACAGGCACTCATTAAATTGCTAAATTGCCCAGGCTGGACTCAAACTTTTAATACCACTGCCTCAGCTTTCTAGAATGCTGGGATTACAAACATGTACCACCATGCCTGACTCCAGCCCTTTAAAAATTTTTTTTTTAATTTTGAGATGAGGTCTCACTAAATCACTAAATTACCCAAGCCGGGCTTGCAATCCTCTTCCCTCAGGCTCCCAATAAACAAGAGCTTCTATTGACTCAAGTTGCAGATGGGTGGTTTAGGGACTCAGAGATCTGGACTGAGGCTAGAAGGATGAGACACGTGCTGTGCTGAGTGGAGCCAGTGAGGCTGACTGCAGGAGACTGACCCCTTGGCTCTGACTGCGCTGGACGAGCCTGCACCGTCCTGAGTTGAGTGGCACCCGCTCTTCTGTGTGTCCTTGGCTTCAGAGATCAAGACATATTGTGGTGGTACTGGAAACTCAGGGGTGCTCTACCACTGAGCCACATCCCTTAAACTTTCTTTCTTTAAATTTTGAGACAGGCACTCATTGAGCTCCCCAGGATGGCCTCAAACTCACTGTGCTCCTGCCTCAGCCTCCCAAGTAGCTAGATTACAGGCTTGGGTCACTCTGCCTTGCTGATATGGATGCTAATGAGTCTTATGACCCACTTCAGAGGACAGGAGGAGGTCAGAGTGACCTTCCTAGGTCAGAGTGACTTCCTAGAGCAGTGATGTCAAAACTTTTAGAGACTGAGTGCCTAAACTGTAACCCAAAACCCACTTATTTACTACAAAGTGACAACATTGCAATTTAGCCTGAATACTGAGGTTTTAGTTTAGAAAAAACAACTGTTTTCCAATGCTCAGCTGCTGGGGAGACTCAGCTTGTGAGTCCGCAGAGACACATATTCCATAGTTTCACCACCCCTGGCCGAGAGCACTCCTCCTGCCTCTGCTGTTTTCTCAAATGCCAACAAGCCCGATTTTGGAATACAATGTCCAGAACACCATTGCTGACAAGGAGATCTGAGGCAGAAACTGGCAGGGAATGAAAGGATAAGCCACACGGACGAGGGAAGAGAGGGCCAGGCAGGGGCAGAGCCCTGATTGGTTGGTCACAGTCAGGGCGTGGCTGGGCCTTGCTGTGGGGAGTAGAGGCACCGTGACAGAGAGTTGCTTTAGTACTTGCACAAGTTTTGAGCAGAGAAGCAATGTAACTTACTTACATTTCTAATCACTTAAAATGTAGTGTGAAGATTTCAAAGTAATCAAAAATAAAGAACACAATAAACTCACATCTACCCAGATTCGACAGTTAGCAAAATTTTGTCAGATTTGCATTATCATTTTCTTTTCTTTGTTTAAGCATTTTAAAGAAAATTTCAGATATCATGCTATTTTACTCCTACATAGTTAAATGTGCATCTCAAAAAAATTTTTTGTTACATAACCACGATTCCATTGTTTCACCCCTACTGAAAGTAATGGTGAGTGCTGGGTCGTATAATAGTCATAACTCAAGCCATGTTTGTTGTTTAACTTTTGCTGTATTTTAATTGGGATCCAAACAAGATCCTTAATTGTTTTAAAGATGTCTGTTGTTGTTTTGCAGGGCTGGGGAGTGAACCTACTGCCCTTGCACTGAGCTACATCCCCAGTCTCTTTTTTTATTTTATTTTGAGACAGGGCCTTGTTAAATTGCACAGGCTGGACTTGAAATATTATTCCTCCTGCCTCAGCTTCCCAGAGTGCTGGTATTATAGAGGTGCACCACCACACCTAGCACAGAAAAACCGTTTTAATGGGGAAACATTTGAAAGCCCATTGAACTTCCTTTATCTAATTAAGCAGAGCCTTTTGAAAACACAGCTGCTTTGAAGCTCAGTCTAAGGAAGTTTCTTTCCATTCCAGTAAAGAAACAGAATACCCCTTTCTATGAACATCAAAAATTCCAATAGTCTTTCACACTGCAGGGAGGAAAACTGTCTTTTTACTCTCTCCTTGTGCATTCTTTCCTGCACCCCTACAACCAAAGTAAAATTAAAAAAAAGAAGTAGGGGCTGGGATGTAGCTCAGCAGTGCAGTGGCTGCCTTCCGAGCATGAGGCCCTGGGTTTGATTCCTGGTATAAAAAAAGAAAAGGGCAGGGAGGACAAATAAATAAAAAATAAGACCTCAAAAGCAGACACATTGTTTTATGAATGTTATGCATACATAGGAGCCTTCATGAGGAAATAGAGCCCGGAGGAAATGGCCAAGCCTGAGCGGCTCTCTGTTTGATGAGCGCCACGGAGGACAACAACAGGCCGAGTCAGGAGCTCAGGGCGGTCACCCGGGGAAACAGCACGGCCTGTTTGTACAGAATCCCCTCCAGATCCCTTTATCAGTGAAGTTACAGGTGTTCCTTTCCTCCCGCCACAGGGTGGGAAGCAGCTCTCACCTGGGGGTCTTAGGATCAGGCCCGGGGTGTGAGGTGGCGGAATCTTTCTGCCTGTGCTGCTTCTCAGATCCCTTCAGCTTGACATGCTCGACATGCCAAGCTGCTGTATTTGGAAGGGTGCATCCTGAGCCCTGTCCTTGGTTTCCCACCCAAGCCTGCCCCTTGTCCCCCTCCCACCTCTCTGTTAAGATGGTATATAACTCTTTACCTCTGGCTGCTCAGACAGTTGCTCCTCACCTTAGTCACTTTCCTCATCACTGGCACAAAATACCAACCCAAAAGCTAAAGGAAGAGAGGTTTATTTTGACTCCTGTTGCAGCCCATGGTCTGCTGACTCCCAGGAAAAAACAGCATGGCAGAGGGGAACAGTGGAGGAAAAGCTGCTCGCCTCATGGCTGCCAGGAAGCAGAGAATAGAGGGCAGAGCCCAGGCAGCAGATAGGTCCTTCCTTGTCACAGCCCTGGGGACTGCCTCTTCCGAGCAGACCCTCTCTCCCAATAGCAAGCCAGCTGTGGCCCCTCCACAATGGGATCACCTTCTACAAGCCCCACCTTTGTGGGTGGGATGCTTTGAGGGGGACACCCTGGTCCAAACCAGCCACTCCTGAGTGACTCCTGCACTCAAGTGTCCTCTTTCCTGTTAATCTGCAGATTGCCTGTTAGCTCAGAGGCCCACAATCATTTTCAGACCTAAGTTCCTGAAGCAGCTTTTCCTCTCCATGAGAGAATTTTAGAAGAATGGACCTGCCACTTGCTGAGATGTAGAAAGCATGCCGGAGAAATGTTTTCTTCCTGCTAGGAGAGGGGGAGGAGTTGTGCCAGGCACTGTTAAGTTTGTACTGTGTCCAAGATGTCCAAGGGAGCTGGGTATAAGTGCAGTATGTAGTTGGGAATTCAGAAAAGAAACCTGGGCTGGGGACAGAAAGGGCACATGCCAGCCTCTGGT
Source organism: Dasyprocta punctata (assembly GCA_004363535.1). Lineage (NCBI taxonomy): Eukaryota > Metazoa > Chordata > Mammalia > Rodentia > Dasyproctidae > Dasyprocta > Dasyprocta punctata. The sequence continues at coordinate 20,924 of RJWM01011946.1, forward strand.
TGATGTCCCCGGGGCCTGATCTGGATGGGGTTACCTGAGGGGACCAAGGCAGTCTGAGAAGACAAGGTCTGAACCTGGAGCGCCCCATTGTGTAAACTGAGACTCTGCAAACCTTTCCTGCACAGGACCAGAGAAAAGTATTTTCAGCTTTGCAGGCTGCTCGTCTATTCAATTCTGTCGAGCTACCACAGACCAGGTGTAAACAAAGAACCCCGTTCTGACAACTGGTGTTTATAGAAGCAGAAGGACCGGCTGGAATTGGCAAAGAGCACCTACTCCTGGTTTAGAAAACTGAAAGATGAAGGGAAACTGGCAGAAGACACGAAGCATGAATGGCCTACAAGGCAGAGAGAACCCAGATTGAGTGCTATCTTGAAAGTCAAGTGAAGAGCAGGGCACAGTGGCACATGCCTGTAATCCCAGAACTCTGGGAGGCAGAGTCAGGAAGATCACAGCTTAGCCAACAAGCCCAGCCTAGCTAGGTAACTTAGAGACTTAGTGAGACCCTGTCTCAAAACAAAAAAAGGGGCTGGCGATTTAGCTTAGTGGCTTAATCGCTTGCCTAGTAAGTGCGAGGTCGTGAATCCGATCCCCAGTACCAAAAAAAAAAAAAAAAAGAGACAGAGAGAGATCGGGGATGCAGCTCAGTGCAGAAAACCTGGGTTCAAATCCCAGAACAGCAAAAAAATAAAATAAAATAAATAAAAAAATTTAAAAATGTGTTTTGGCACAAGGGCTGTAGCTCAGTAGAGTGCTATGCTTACCATGCACACGGCCCTTAGTTCAATCCTCAGCACAAAAAAAGCAAAGGAAAAATGTTTGAGAGAGGAAGAAGAAGTGACCTGCATCAAGTACTTGATGTCCAGCAAGGCCTGGGAACCTTGGCACCACAGAGGCCACTGGCAGGCTTAACACTAGTCAGGAGCGGCAGGGTTCAAAGGAAGCGGAAGGCGAGGATTTGGTAATGGGGAGTACACACAACTCTTGAAGAGTTTCATTATAGAGACAAAGAGGACAGTAGTTGAAAAGGGAAACAGGATCGAGAAACATTTTAGATGAGAGGGAGCATGTCCTATGTGTAGGTTTTGGGGAACGTTCCTGTACAGCAGGAACTGTGCTGATGCAGGACAGCTGCTGTGTGCGTGTGGGTGACAGGAGCCGGGGGCTTGGCATGAGTGGGAAGGGCGGATGGACCTATGGAAGCCGAGGAGGTTCATCAGTAGCAGCTGACAGAAACACAGAGTTTATGGTCCTAAGTAAGGATCAGTAGGGGCTGAGATGGTGGGATTTTGCAAAAGCTCTTGCTTTGGTTTTCTCAGTGAAAATCACGTACACATGCACATATGTTCCTGCAAGTGACTATCAGGAGTCCCGTCTATGGTGGCGCCTGGCTACTTAGATGAGCAGGGCACTGGGAAAGAGGCCCAGGAAGTGACTGTGCATGGGCTCCAGGCCTCTGCCTTGTAGGACAGAGAGGAGTCTGGTCAGGCTGGACTGTGTTGAGACAGGAGCCCAGCCGCCCTCTCTGAGCACACTGAGCCCAAGCCTGGGCAAACTGAGGGCTCTGACATTTGTCACTAATGGGTGAATTTGTATTTCTACATTCTCAGTGTGTTTTGAAAATACAATTTGAAGCTGGGCGTGGTGGTGCACATCTTTGATCCCAGCACTCAGGAGGCCGAGGTAGGAGGAGTATTGTGAGTTCAAGGCCGGCTTGGATTACATAGTGCGCAAGGCCGGCCTGAGCTACATAGTGTGACCCTGCCTCAAAAAACTAGGCCTGGGAGTTTGGCTCAGTAGCTTAAGCACCTGTCTGGCAGGCGTGAGGCTGTGAGTTTGATCCCTGGTGCCAAGAAAAAAAAAGAAAAGAAAAGAAAATACAATTTGAGGCTGGAGATATAGCTCAGTGGCACAGTGTCTGCCTAGCAAGTGTAAGGTCTTGAGTTCAATTCCCAGCACCAAAGAAAAGAAAAGAAAAAGAAATGCGAAGAGAATTTACAGAACACCTTAGCCCTATAGCTGCCTTACAGTGGGTGTCCAGCAGCTCATGATCCTTGTTATAATGATGACAATGGTGATGACAGTGTGTGACGACAGTGGTGGTAGTGACGTTGTTGGGTGCTGTTTGTCCACAGTGGTGTACCCTGAGGATGAGCCAAGCCTTAGTCACCTGTGTATTTCCTATGACTCACAGAGTCCCTGACACAGAGAAGACAAGCAACTCATATTTGCCAAACAGATAAACAAAAATGGATGACTACCTCCCTGAAATGCAATTCACAGATCAAAGAAAGTGTCACAGGGAAAGTAAACTGGACCCTAGAGAATGAATATTTTTCTCTTTCCTAACATCACCTGCTATGGGGTGAGGGACCAACCCACTGGGCCGCATTACTTAGTCGCAAGGGGTGAATATGTAGCACCGTTGCTTGGGGGGTTGAGGGCACCTGAAGGCTTGTGTCCTTGCTGTGGGCAAGCTGCAGGGGTTGCCACAGCTGAGGTTGCTGGGGATGAGTGCTGTTATCAGCTATGGAGAGGGCAGTCCTGCTTAAACCAACTTAGCAAGTGTTTTGCTAAAACCAGGCAATGCAAAGATGAATGGGAGGCCCAATGACCAGGTAGACAAGATGGCCCAGAGGAGCCAGAGTAAATTTTGGTCAAGGAGAAAATCTGCATCCTCTTTCTCTCTATAGTCTCTAGTGGTTTGCTGTTTGTGACAGGAAAAAAAGACTATACCACAAGAAAATCTTTTTTTTGTTTGTTTGGTTTTTGCGGGGTTTTTATTGTTTTGGTACCAGGGATCATACTCATGACCTTGTGCCTGCCAGGCAGGCGCTTATGCCACTGAGCTAAATCCCTGGCCCACCACAAGAAAATCTTATCAATAGAGATGCCACTGCTTAGCAAACCTTATTACTTTGTTTAGCTGGTCATCACGCTATAATCAGGCATCAGCAGGCACCTTGTATTCCAAGTCACCTCTTAGAGACCTGTTCCTTGTTCTCGGTACCCTCATATGTCCAAGAAGCACATGTTGGTAAAGATCACTGTGTTGTTCTCTTATCTCCTGTTACAGGGGAAGGTCCAGAGTAAAGAGTGGAAGAAGGCATTTTCCTGCACTGCACCTTGGGCTCACTGTGTGTGGCTGCCAGCACTTAAACTGTGGCTCCTCCACCTTCCTCAGCTCAAAGTGTAAAATGCACATCAGATCTCAAAGATTTGCTGAGAGAAATATTACAATAGGTCATCAATAATTTTTATATCAATCAGATATTTAGATATGTCAGGTTAAATATATTAGAAATAATTTCTCTAGGCTGGAGGTATAGCACAGTGGCAGAGCACCTGCCTAGCAGATGTCCAGTCCTGGGTTCCATCCCCAGCACTCCCCCCCCCAAAAAAAACCCAATAAAAAGGATTTCCAGCTTCAGATCTCCTGGCTGCCACCAGGTCTTGGACCCTGGCCAACACCAATAGCGCCTTCATCACCATCAGGCCAGTGGTGTTCGGCACAGCCTGCTGGTGACATCTGAACCAAGCGTATGGCCATGAAGTTCCCCCTGGCTTCTGAGGAGCCCTTGACACAGCCCTCCACCAAACTAAGGAACCAGCACCCTTCCCCAGGCAGAGACTGCGCAAAGCCCAGGTCTGGGAGGGCCCAGCAGGATGGGCTGTGATCTGCAGATCGGGGTCCAGCACTGACTGTACTCCCCAGCAGAGGGGCTGTGACCAGTGTACCCACCCTGACAAGCCTCAATTGCCTCATCTATAAAACAGGGTCTGTAAGAATGTTCTCTCCTTCATACAGTTCTAATGGGGATTAAGTGAAATCATGTCTATAAACTTTGTGAACCAAGTCTGACAGAACTTGTTATTTTGAGTGACGGGATGGTGCAAAAATTAAGAACATGAATTTTGGAGCCCCGTAGTATAGGCTTGAATCAGTTCTGTCACTTGCTATGTGATGTTGGGCTTATTACTTAGCCTCTCTGGGCCTCAGTTTTCTCCTTCATAAATAGGGAATAAACTTCATAGAGTTGTGAAGTTAGTAAATGAATATATACTGCTTTATAAAGTCTCTCAAATAGGGCCTGGTGCCCAGAAAATTTTCTAGAGTTCTAACCATTGTCATCCTGGGTTTGGGAGGGGATGCTGGCTAGTGTGGGGAGCTACATAACCTTTCTGGCTGAGGTCAGTGGGGGACAAAGTCCCTTCACAGGAGCGGGGACCCCTGAGCATTCCCACCTGACACCCAGTGTGATCACAGGACTCGTTTCCTGTTCCTGTGACCTGGAGAGGGGGGAGCCCCCCACATGTGATCCCCTTCTGCGCAGTGGCTGGGTTGGAAGCAGAGGCACAGACTCAAATGACAAAGCAGAATTCTATTGGGAGCACCTAGAGGTGGTCAACAAGCAGGAGCATGGCGGGCCTGGTGACGGCCACCCTCACCCTGCTTGGGCATGGCTGGCTGCTTAGGTGAGGGATCTGGCTGCCTCAGTGGCTTAGAGAAGATGAGAAATCCTGGCCCTTGGCACCATCCCGGCACCCTGAGCGCCTCGAAGCCTGCAGCAGTATAGTGCAGACTGTTCCAGTCCTGGCTCCAACAACTTTGCTTGCTGCAGGAGTATAAAATATGCATGCCAGAGCCTCTGCGGGGAGCGTACGCTGCACAGCTGGCTCCAGGGAGTAACTACCCTTCTCCCCAGGAAGTGTGTGGGAGAGGGGCCCAAGGCCAAAGCTAAGCAGTGGCCCGTGAAGACGCTCTTCTGAGACCACACTTCCACGAGGACCTGGGGGCCCCAGAGATGTAAAAGTAGGCGGTGAGCAAGCAGCCAGGGTGGAGGGTTCAACCTGGTAGGGAAACCACTTCTCCACCCATAACCTCCCCAGGGTGGGTGCTGGAACACCTTGTGGGTTGGAGTTCAGTTCCATGCTTTTACAGCAGAGGGGCAGGTGCAGGGGACACCAAAAGGCAGCCCTGCCTCCTGAGCTGGGGTGAAAACAGACAGGGACAATGTCCACTGCACCAGACCTGGAGTCTGCAGGAGAAGACTTAGCAGGAAACGTCGGTCTGTCCACACCCCAGACAGAAGAGAGTGTGGGACCATGGAGTAGAGACAGCAATGTATGACAGAGTTCCTGGAGCAAGGTCCAACCATGCAAAAACAAAAAGAGTGTGAGATGTGTGTGTGCGCGTGGGCTTGCTTGCCCATGCATAGAATATTACTTGGAAGAATACACAAGAAAATTAAAACGATTCTCTGTGGGATTGCACTAGGCTGGCAAGGACAGGGGAGAACTATTTCTTCATTGCTCTCTGCATTGCTTGTATCACTTTAATAATTTAAAAAGTAGTTTAAACGATTAAGAAAACATGGTAAGGGCAATCACAGAGATGTGCACGGAGCACATTTCTGAGGTAGAGCCTGGGAGGCTGCAGAATTCCTCTGTGAGAGTGAAGGGGCGGCGAAGAGCCTAAGGTGAAGAAATTCTGCCCCCACCACCAGACTGTTCTAAACAGTTTAGTCGGGTGCTGAGGTTGGAGAAGTCAGGGAGAGGAGATAGAAGAGGTAATCAACCATGAGAAAGAATTGTTGAAGTGATCTCTTGTCATAAATAAGGAAACTGAGGCACAGAGGAGTTAAATTGCTGGTGAGTGGGCACCTTGGGAACTTGACTCAGACTTCAAACACACGCGGCTCTGCAGAGAGGCCTGAGCCCCTCCTGTGCCAGCTGCTTCCGCAGCGCCCTGATCTGCAGGCAGATGCTGGGGCGCAGTCACCCACCTCCTGCTGGGCAGCAATCACTGAGCTCCCTGCTCCCGGCCCCTGCAGCCCCCGCAGAGTGCACACACACCACGACCCGCCTGAGTCTGCTCTCTCGCACTTTTGATACGGCATGATTTCCGACCACTTCGCTGTAGCCTTTCCATCCTACTCATTTGGGTGATTTTAAAAATGTACACTCTCGTCAAAGATGTAATGAGACAGCAGGGCTAAGGCAGAAGGATCACAAGTTCAAGCCCAGCCTGGGCAACTTAATTACTAGCAAGATAGTGTCATAAAATTAAAAAATAAAAATAAAAACAAAAACAAAACAAACAAACAAACAACAACAAAAAAAAAAAAACACAGGAAAAGACTGGGGCTGTAACTCAGTGCAAAAGCTCTGGATTCAACCCCAGTACGACAAAGAAAAAGGTGAGGTGCAGTCTTGCTGAGCTGTAGAAGGAGAGACCAGAGACCAGAGCTCAGGGGTGTTGTGAAGGCAGGAGCTCGTGAGGCGGGGAGAGGAGGCGGCGGGCATCGGAGGGGCGGTCCTTTGCAGGAGCATGCGCAGTGAGACTCCATGAGGCTCCGCGGTACTCCGTGAGGCCTGACGGAGCTGCTGCTGCTGGAGAGGCCTTGGGCGTCCCCTCAGGAGCCTTGAAAGGCCATGCTGCAAGATAAAGCAGAGGTCATGACCAACATTAAGGACAAAAATCAAACATAGACCCACCACTAGGAATAGAATGTTTGTGTCCCCTCAAAATTGATTTGTTGAGCCCCAGTCCTGCAACAGGAGGTGTTAGGGATGGGACCTTCAGAGGTAATGAAGTCAGGAGGCAGAGGCCTCATGGCTGGCAAGAGTGCCCTTACAAAAGAGACCCCAGAAAGCCGCCTGCCTTAGCCATCTATGGATGCCAGGAAGCGGGCCTCATCGCTCACCAGATCTGCTGCACTTGGGTTATGGAAATTCCAGCTTCCAGAACTGTGGAAAACACATTTCCATTGTTTACGTGCCACCCAGTCTCTGGCTCTTTGGCCCAGCAGCCTGAACTGACTAAGAACCCACCTCAGTGAAGCATGAAACCAGGTCCAAGAGGACTGAAGTGATCCTGCCCTTTAGTTCCCTGCCTGACACAACAAAACTGCACACCACTGGGTGAAGGCGATTGTGGATGCTAGGTGGAATTCTACCTAGCATCAAACAATTCTTATTTTATTTATTTATTTATTTTAGTTTTTGAGACAGGGTCTTGCTATGTAGGTCAGGCTGGCCTTGAACTCACTATGTAGCCCAAACTGGCCTTGAACTCATGGTGATCCTCTTGCCTCAGCCTCCTGAGTGCTAAGATTACAGGTGTGTGCCACCATGCCCAGCTCTCAAACCATTTTTTAGAGTTAATCCTTTACAACAACATGAATGAATTTCAAAAACACTATATTGGCTAAAAATAAAGATAAACATAAAAGAGACCATACTGTATGATGCCATTTCTATGAAACTGTATACCAGACAAAACGGAAGCAGATGAGTGATATAAGATCAGTGGCTGTCTGGGAAAGGGAGAGTATTGCAGATTGCTTACAACCCACCACTTCCTAACGTGACTTTTAGGGTGATGAGAAAGTTCTACAACAGAATGAGGTGTGATTATATGGGAATATGCACTTGTCACAGTTCCTAAGCTATATATTTTTTAAGCTATGTATTTTTAATGTACATTTTTGTTTTGTAAGTTATATCTGAGCAAATTTGATTTTTTTTTAACAGTGGCAAAGTTTATTTGAAAAAGTAAAAGTGAAGAGTGAAGGAGAAACTGGCTCTACAGAGAGAGCTTGAGCCAACTCAAAGAAGAAAGAGCAAGATAAAAGAACACTCTGGAGGAAGCAGGATGACCTATTGTGAGGAGTCCATGATAGCCTGATTGTTTTAAAAGAGCTATTGAACATCCGTTAGATGTCAGGTTTGTAAAATGAAAAGCAAGAATGAATAAAGACAACGTAGTTGAAGATATGAAAGAAAAGGGTCCCTGACCAAGCATAGTGGCACATGCCTATAATCCCAGCACTTTAGAGGCTGAGGCAGGAGGATCTCGAGTCCCAGATCACCCTGGGCTACAGAGTGAGACTATGTCAAAAGAAAGAAAGAAAGAAAGAAAGAAAGAAAGAAAGAAAGAAAGAAAGAAAGAAAGAAAGAGAAAGAGCAAACGTGGTAACATACTTCTCTAATTCCAGCACAGGTGAGGTAGAGGCAGGAGGATCTCCATGAGTTTGAGACCAGCCTGGGCTACATAATGAATTCAAGGTCACCCTGGACTACATAGAGAGACCCTGTCTCAAAAACTATAAATAAGGTAAATAAATTAATTAATTAAATAAATCAAAAGATAGAGTCCCAAGATTCCCTGTGGATTCCTGAAATGATGGTTCTAGTTGAAGCCTTTGTAAACTGTTCCGGGATTAGCAGTGCAGTTCAGGAGTAGATTGTAGGCTTAGCATGTGTGATGACCTGGGTTAAATCCCCAGCACCAAGTAGATAAATACAGATACGCATATGCTGTGTTTTCTCCTATATACACAACGAATAGTATCACACATAGTATGAAAGTATCATAGTATTATACATACTATGATACAATTTCATTTTGAATTTAGGTATGGCAAGAGATTAACAATAATTTTACCATACATGCTTTTTCTTTCCTTAACAAATTGAGCACTTGCTTTTTCTTTCCTTAACAAATTGAGCACTTTTACATTTTCACTTGAAAGAACCATTTTCTGGCTTCCTTGTAGAACATACACATTGCTGACTTCACTGCTCCTGTACTTTGGGGTTGTTACACAGATAGTAAGTGTCGCTAAACACAGCACTGCTATACTGAGAGGATACCAAATACCTAAGCAAGGGTGGTGTCTTGATACAATGCGGGTGACAGTTAGTGCTATTCACTGCATTGTAGTCATCTCCCAAAACTCAGAGATCCTTCCAGGCAGGGAATCCTAATGGTTTCCACTTCTATCATAGGATCTGTTCACACAATAGGTTTTTAGGAAATGGCTTGAGAGAGAAGTAATAAATCATGGGAGATCAGGCTGGAGTGAGGTTTGGCAGTCCATCTCAGATACAGAAGATCTCTTGAATTATTTACCAACACCAACAAAATAAAAAACAAAAATTAGCTGGGTGTGGCGGCACATACCTGTTATCCCAGCACTGGGGAGGCTGAGGCAGAAGGATTACCTCAAATTTGAGGCCAGCCTGGGCTACATAGTGAGTGCAAGGCCAGCCTGGACTAAAGAGTGAGACCCTGTCTTAACAAACCAAAACCAAACCAAAACAAAGCAAAACAAAAAACTTAAGCTTGAGCCTCCCATTTTCCACTTTGAAACCCCTGGCCCTGTGTCAGGCGACACTAAGAGAAGCAGCCGCTTGCCACCCCAACAACCTGCTCAGGCCCAGTGTGGGAGCTGCCTCTGACTGATTCTAAGTGATACTGTGACTTTGCTAAATCATTCAGATGTTTTCTGAACTACCAAAGACTTTAAACTGCCTCTCCGGCTTTTTGGGAGCCTTCCCACTGCCGCAATTGGTTCTGTGGGAATTGGTGTCAGTATTTACAATCTGACTCGGGAGTTTTCAAAGCCGCAGAGGGGGAGCTGCAGGTTCATGGAGAGACTCTGACTCGCTGCCTGCCCTCACCGAAGCCCTGCATGAGGAGGGGCGGGATCTGGCATCTGGAGCTGCTCTGGAACCCCCAAACTCCAGCCCCTCTGCCTGGGAGGAACACCTGCTCAGGCCCCTCCACCCCAGAACCTATCCCTTCTCCCCGGCCCTTTGGCCTTGTCATAGTCCAGACCCTTGGAACTTCTGCCACCAGCTGCAGCAGTGCCTCCCCCTTGGGTCCCCTTCGGCCCAGTGGTCTGGCTGACCCCATGCTCTTTAGTGCTAAACCCTCCAAGGCTCCCTGCGCCCTTCATACGACCTCCTTCGGCCTTTCCCAAGCTCTTGGCCTGCCTGATGTCTCACCACCCCATGCTGTGACCTTGCTGCCACCAGCACAGGTGGTGCTCCAGTGCTTCACTATGGAAAGAGTCCCTGAACAGAAGTTGCCATTTTTGCCATCTTCAGCACACAGTTGAATGGTACAGAATACAGTCATCGTAGGGGGCAGCCAGCCCCACTGCCCATCTCCACAGCTCTTTCCTTCTCACATAATGGAAAGTCTCCACCCCTCAGACAATACATCCCCGTGAGCCTCCTCCCAGCCTCTGGCATCCGTGATTCAACTTTACATCGCTCGGCTCACGCGGCTCTAAGTACCTTATGTAAGTGGAATCACACAGAATTTGTATTTTTGTGACTGGCTTGATTCACTTACTTAGCATAATGTCCTCCAGGTTCACTCACGTTGGCCCACATAGCAGGATTTTCTTCTTCTTTTAAGGCCGGGTAATATTCTATTGTAAATATACACCACATTTTCTCTGCCCATTCATCCATCAATGAACATTTAGGTTGTTTCCATATCTTGGCTAAATTTAAATTTTAGTTAAATTAAACTTAGCTCGGTTTCTCAGTTGTGCTGTGCACATTTGAAGTGCTTCATGGCTACAGGTTACGTAAGGGACAGCCCGGGAGGAGATGGCCTGGCAGCCCGGGGAGTGAGGCACTGTGCCACCGAGGGGCTGGGCTTCTGCATGCAGTGAGGTCTCAGCTGCAGGTCTTTGCTCAGCCTCCTCTGCTGCCCACCCAAAGCCCAGCCACCCCCGGCTCCCTTTGACCTAGGTGATCCTGCCAGGGTCAGCTCAGGAGTCCAAGAAGCCTTGTTTGGTCTCCAGCTGGGGAAAGTGCTAGGTGTTGCGTTCCTGCAGCTTCTTGTGTTAAGTAACCTTGATCCGAGGCTCCCTTTGCTGGTCACTGGCACATCTGTCTGCGGCTTGAGCCTCAGTTCCTCCAAGGCAGGGCTATGTCTTCCTCAGCTTTATATCCCAAGACCTTCCCCAAAGCAGGTGTTCTAGTTGGGCGTGGTGGCTCATGCTATTATAATCCCAGCATCCTGAGAGACTGAGGCAAGAGGATCGAAAGTTCAAATTCAACCTGGACAATTTAGGGACTTAGTAAGACCCTGTCTCAAAAACAAAAGATTTTAAGAAGGGCTAAGGAAGCTGGGTGTGGTGGTGCACACCTTTAATCCTAGCACTCAGGAGGCTGAGGCAGGAGGATCATTGTGAGTTCCAGACCAGTCTGGGCTACAAAGTGAGTTCAAGGCCAGCCTGAACTGCATAGTGAGACCCTGTCTCAAAAAAAAAAAAAAAAAAAAAAAAAATAGGGCCAGGGATTTAGCTCAGTAGTGTAAGTGCCTGCCTGGCAGGTGCGAGGTTGTGAGTTTGATCCCCAGTACCAAAAAAAGAAAAAAGATGGGCTAAGGAGTAGTTGAGTGCAAAGGTCCTGAGTTTAATCCCCAGTACTGAAAGAAGAAGGAGGGAGGGGAGAAAAAAGTAGGTGTTCTTTGTCCTTTCCTGCTAGCTAAACTTATCTGCGCGGAACTCAGCAGTGTGCGAGTGTTGGGGGTGAAGCTGTCCACACCTCAGGGATCTAGGACAAGGTCACTGCCTCTCATGAGCTTGGCAGGGCCCCATGAGAAGGGTACTCAGCTCAGGGAGCTGACGCACCAAGTGACTTGGCCTTCCCTAAGATAATATAGAGAACTCCTCTCTTGGTCCCCATGTAACCACCAAGCCATGATGTTTTGTTAACGATTAGATGTTCTTCCTCTTCCAGATCTTACCCTTCCCTTCACATGCTCTGTAAACAGCTTCTAATGCTGACTAAGTAATCGCACTGCAGTAATTGGGCAGCCCTTTCACCCATCAGGAGAGGAGCTCCACCTGACCTCAGCTTTCTGATTCTTGTCTGCATTTCTTCATCCTCCACCATCCTTCCTCCAGAATTTATGTGCGCTGGACGCGGCACACAATCACAGAGAAACAACCCCAAAGGAGCCCAAAGAAAAGGGGCTTCCTGGTCCAGTACTGGGGACCGAGCTATGTAGGGTTAACCTGCTGACCACACAGGGATCTCTGGGGGTGCTGAAAAAACTCATATTCACAGTCTCTTCAGACAAGATAAGGCAGCCAGCGCAGCTGCGGGCTGTGGACACTCCCTGTTCCAGGGGAATTAAACTGCCAACCTCAGAGACTCGACAGTTCTGTTAAATGGCAAGATTCGCTGCCTCTGCTTCTCAAGGTCTGGTCATTTTCATGGGTTTTTATCTCAGAGGTATCCTCCTCTTCCCACACTCCCCAACCTGTGGAAACCCAATAAATATGACTGACCTGGAAAATTCTGGGCCTTAGCTTCCAGAGGGTTCTGATCTTCCTGGATCCCCCACAAAACCATATTCCATTGTTTCTTTTTATTTAAGCCTTCGTCATAACTCATTTTGGGAGACTGAGGGCTAGGTCAAGTCCCCGACCATTCAGTAGTGGGGAAGGGCAGGGTGGCCCTGGCTTCCTGCATGACTGGGTCCAGACCCCCACTTTGTATGTGGGGTCCTGGCTTCCTCCCTAGTGCTGGGCCCTGTGGATGCCCTCCCTAGTTTTGCTCTGAGCGGGGTCCTTGGTCCCAAATATCCCAACTCAGCACCTCAGTGCAGAGAGAAACTCCCCCTCCTGGCATCTGTCTAGAGGACTCCAGGAGGACCCTGCTTGGCCTCAACCACATCGTGTGTGTCATGTGTGCCCTCACTGTGAGTCCCAGTGGCTGGGGGAAGGGGAGGTTTGTTTGGCTCCATCTCCCTGGCTCAAGTGCCAGTCTCTGGGTGGCTGTAGGGTACAAGATCATCATGACTGGCAGCTCCCCAGGCCACTTGGAAAAAGGAAGCTTCACCCAAAAGAACCAGAAGAATATATAGCACTGCATAGCCAAGCATGATGGCACATGCCACTGGGGAGGCTGAGGCAGGAGGATTGTGAGTTTGAGGCCAACCTGGGACATATAGCACGACCCCATCTCAAAAAACAAACAGAAAGAATATACTGGAGAAACCCCAGAAGGGCAGGGGCTTTATCCCACGGGGTGCTGCTACGTGGACAGGGTCAGGGGCCCTGGCTGCTGACTCTGTCCCAGGCTCCTACTTACTCTGCATTGCCCTTTGCACTTTCTCCAAGTAGATTTCAAGCAACTGATCCGCAAGAAGCAAGGAGTCACGCTTAGAAGGTTTCTCTGACCCAGAAATGTGATGTCGAAGGAGTTTTCAGGACAGCAGACACACTGAGAAAGGCCCTGTGGCTCAGTGGCCACCACATTGCTCCATGCTCCACACACTGCTTCAGTGTCCCTTTTCTGTTTCTTTTTCTTCCATTTAAAAAAAATTAAGGTGCAATTCACATATAGTGAAATTCACTCTTTCTGGTGTATGGGGTTGTGAGTTTGGGCCACAGCCCCTCACCACAGTTGAGATATTAAAATGATGCCCTCAACCTCAAAACATTCCCCTGCCTCTCGGCAGCCAGCCTTCCCCTAGCCCTGCCCTGGCGACTGCTGGTCTGTGTTTCTTCCCTACTGTCCTACCTTCCCCTGAAAGTCACGTGAACGGATATGCAGGGAATGCAGCCTTGAGTCCGGCTTCTTTCGGGAACATAGGACACACTCATTCATGTAGCTCTGTACATCAGTAGTTCATTCCTTTTTATTGCCGAATAACATTTCCCTGTCTGGATGTACCACATATTATTTATGCTCTAGTTGAGGGACATCTGGGTTGCTCCCAGTTTCTGGCAATTATGAAAGAAGCTGCTATAAACATAGATCTGCATTTCTCTTGGGTAGATACCTATGAGTGGGATTTCTGGGCTGTATGGTGAATGTGTAACTGTATGTGAAACTGCCAAACTGTCTTCCAAAGAGGCTGTCTGCTTCTGTGTTCCTGCTAGCAATGTCTGAGCCGTCCAGTTGCTTTCTCGTTCTCGCCAGAATTTGAACTTGTTTCGTTTTTTAAGCCATTCTGGTAGATGGATAGTGGTACAATATCTCATTATGGCTTATATTTACATTTCCCTAATAACTAATTATGTTAGATGTTTTCGTGTGTACTTATGTCCCATGCACACGCTGTCTTCTGGGAAGTATGTTTTCAAATATGTTATTTATTTTTATTTATTTATTTGGCTTTTTGAGACAGGGTCTCGCTATGCAGTTCAGGCTGACTTTGAATTCACTATGTAGCTGAGACTGACCTCGAACTCATGGCAATCCTCCTGCCTCTGTTTCCTGAGTGCTAGGATTACAGGCATGGGCCACCATACCTGGCATATTACTGATTTTTAAAATAGCCTTCACTTAGCCGGGCTTGGTGGCACACACCTTAAATCCCAGCACTCAGGAGGCTGAGGTAGGTGGGGTGTTGTGAGTTCAAGGCTGGCTCGGGCTACAATGTGAGCGAAAGGCCGACCTGAGCTACATAGTATGACCCTGTCTCAAAAAACTAGGGCTGGGAGTCTGGCTCAGCGGCTTAAGCGCCTGCCTAGCAGGCGCAAGGTTGTGAGTTTGATCCCTGGTGCCAAAATAAATAAATAAATTAAATAAATAAATAAAATAGCCTTCACCTTTTTATTATTTTGGCATTGTGGATTCTTTATACATTCTAGACTCAAGTCCTGAGTCAGACATACATTTGGCAAAAGTTTTCTCCTAGTTTGTGGTATTTGCATCCTTTTAATAATGTCTTTTTATGTGTGTGGTACTGAGGATTGAAACCAGCAGCTTCTAACAGATATATTCCCAGTCCTTTTATTTTTTATTTTGAGTCAGGGTCTCACTAAGTAGATTAAACTTGTGATCCTCCTGCCTCAGCCTCCCAGAGTGCTAGTGATATAGGAGTCTCCAAATAATATAGGAGAACGAAACTCCCAACCTACTATATGTCCAATCTAAGAATGAATTTTAGGAACAATGGAGGTTAAGAACAGAAATACTTGTTGAAAGAAAGCTTCTGTCTGAGAGAGACAGAAAGGGTCCCGAGTGGGTTTCCAAAGACTCTGTCTTTTCTAGTGACTTTTATAGAGTAAAATCATGATGGGGAAAACTGGGAACTCACAAGGCAGACAGGTTTGAGGTGGGACAGAACTGTGGTCAACCAATAAGATCAATTGTTTAGGTAAAATTGACCAAATCAGGGACAATGGGGAAGTGAGTCATGTAGTAAGCAAGCATTCTTACAGATCAGTGACTTTCTGTAGGGGGTTGGGATGGTAATTCCTGGCTTCTCAAGATGATCATACCTAATCCCTAATGTTCATACTTAGGGTATGGTTGTATTTGTTTTGCCTTCTGTCTTGAGATCTGGCCCACAGCAAGAGGTGTGTGTCTTTTCCAAGGTCACAAGATATCTGGTCCTTTGAGGGCCTACCCCTGTCTGATTGCCTATAATATTTCTATCTAACTCAGTTGCCTGTAACATTCCCCCCTCTGAAGAAGTAACCCAAACTGCTGTGAGGGGTTGATGGGCGATGACCGATCTGGCTTCTTCAGGCTGAAAGGAGTCACAGTTTTTGAACAGCAGTCAGGGATACTCTGCAGAGGTTCTAAAAAATGGCCCTCAGTAGATACCAGGCACATTCATCTTGGTAGGTGTACAGCTTTAAATCTGAAGGAGACAAAACCAAAAGAAACAAATATGTATGGACCAAATAATGGAATCAACAGGATTATTATGAGTACAGTTAACAAAGATTTCCACCAAGAGGAGCTAGTAATGGCTTCCCATAAGGAGGAAAAGGATAAAGTCCAGGAAATTTTAGAATCTGACATGTCATTGATTTGCTATCTAGTATCTTGAACAGCTATTAGGATATTAGCAGAAGGATCAGGAATATACATATTTTACAGTTGCACAAGTACTTCCTTTAATTGCTGAAGTGAATAATATAGGGGTGAATAGTAACATTACTTATCTGAAGACTTTGTTTTTTTCTCGAATAGGAATTTTAAGTCTTCTATGACAGGAGTATGTAGATGGTTGTTCATCTTCAGTTACAGTGTCCAGTTTCCAAGGCTTGAGTCTGGTGTGATGTATCCAAGAGTCCAGGCCTGTTGTCTTGACAGCAGAAGGAGTCGACAAGATCACAGTGTAAGGTCCTTCCCAAATTGGTTCTATGGAAGGAGATGATGAGGAAGGGGGTTTTACCAATACTAAATCTCCAGGATGGAATATAGGATTTCCATTTTCTAAGGCTGAGATTCTGTTAACTCTTGCAGAGTTTGCTAGAATTTAGCCAATGAGGTGACATCTTTTAGTAAGGCATCTGTTTCCTTATCAAAAAGAAAGTCATTAGTGAGAAAAGGGTATCCATAAAGCATTTCAAATGGACCAAGGCCTAGAATTTGAGGCATATTTCTTATTTTGAAAAAACTAAAGGTAGTAAGCAAGGCAACTGAAGGTAGGTTTCCTGAGCCATTTTATGAAGATGTCTTTTTAGGGTCTCGTTTACTTTTTCTACCTTTCCTGAGGGTTGGGGCCTCCATGCACAGTGGAGGTGATAGAGAATGCCCAATGCCTGAGAGACATTTTGCATGACTGTTGCTTTAAAAGAAGGTCCATTGTCACTTTGTAAGCTCTTAGGAAGTCCAAACCTGGGGATGATTTCTGAGACCAAAACTTATACCACCTCTTGTGCTTTTTCTGTTCCACAAGGGAAGGGTTCAACCTAATTTGTGAAAGTATCTACCCAGACCAATAGGTACGGAAGTCCCTTACTTTTTGGCATATGAGTAAAATCTAGTTGCCAGTCTTCCCTGGGGTATTTACCATGTCTCTGTATGCCCAGAGGAACTAAGGTTTTATTAAGAGGATTGGTTTTTTTTGACAGAGCTCGCATGTTTTAATTATCTGTCGTATTGTCTGGGAAAGCTTTCTTCCTATGAATAACTTTGAAGCCATCTGTTGGGTCTTGTCTCTCCTCAAATGAAAGGTTTGGTGCAAAGACTTAATAATTTTCCATTGAGTAGCACCAGGAAGGAACAATTTATCATCATCTGATTGTAACCATCCTGATGGCTGGAACTGGCCATGGAGAGAGCCCATTCGATTTCTGACAGTGTATTTGGGTCGAGTATGATCAAGGGATTTTTCCCAGATTAGGGGAGCCTGAAGAGGGGGCCCTCGGGCAGCCTTTTTAGCTGCTGTATCAGCCAGTTGATTGCCTTGGGATACTTCATCAATCCTCTTTTGGTGTCCTTTACAGTGAATTACTGCCACTTTGGAAGGCATATAGACAGGTTTATTAACATCCATCTCCTTATGATACTTTATGGGAGATCCATTAGCTGTTAGGTAATTTCTTTCTTTCCATATGGCTGTGTGGGCATGTAATACTAGGAAAGCATATCTTGAATCAGTATAAATATTGACTTTTTGCCCTTTGGTGAGCTGTAGGGCCCTGGTCAGGGCTATGAGCTCTGCTAGCTGAGCACTAGTTCTAGGCCTAAGTGAGGAACTTTCAAGAGTCTGATGTAAAGTTACCACTGCGTATCCTGCCTTTCTCGTTCCATCTTCCATGAAGGAGCTGTCTTCACAGAAGAGGGTTAAATCAGGGTCAGTAAGGGGGCTGTGTAATAAGCCTTCTCTGGCTGCATATGTATGGAGGATTACCTGTTCACAGTCGTGTTTGTCAGCCTCAATTTCCTCTCCTCCTCTGGTGAAAAGGTGGTGGGGTTCAAGGAGGAACATGTCTTTATTTGAAGAGCTGGTCCTTCTAGAAGTAGAGCCTGGTATTTAAGAAGTCTGTTGTCTGACAGCCATAGCCTCCCTTTGGAGGAAAGAAGTCCTGCCACATTGTGAGGTGTGTACACGATGAGGTCTTTGCCTAAAGTCAGTTTGGATGCCTCTGGCACTAAGAGAGCTACAGCTGCCACAGCTCTAAAGCAAGAAGGCCATCCCTTCACTACAAGGTCTAATTCATGGCTCAGATACCCTACAGGTTGTTGAGCAGGTCCCCGATCCTGCATAAACATTCCCCAATCCATGCCTCACCTCTCATTGACATATAAATTAAAATAGTATACTTTGGGTAGGCTCAGGGCTGGGGCTTTTAGAAGTGCTTGCTTAAGTTTCTGGAATGCAGCTTGGGAATCACATTCCCAGATTAAAATATGGGTATCTGTCTTTTGGGCCTCTTTTATAAGTTGATGGAGGGATCATGCAATTTCCCCATATCTGGGTATCCAAAGGCGGCAAAAACCTGTAATCCCTAAGAATCCCCTTAGCTGTTTTAGAGTCTTGGGCTGTGGGAAGGAGAGAATTGGTTTAATTCTTTCCTTTCCTAGTCTGTGGGTCCCCTTGGATATGATGAGGCCTAAATATTTTACCTCAAGACTGCAAAGTTGTGCCTTAGATTCAGAAATTTTATAACCTCTGTGGGCTAGAAAATTTAGCAGAGCACAAGTGCCTTGGCTACAGAGCTCTTTTGAGGGGGCACATAGCAGTATATCATCTACATATTGCAAGACTGTGACCTGGGAAAACTCAAAACATGCTAAGTCATAGGAAAGCACTTGTCCAAAAAGGTGTGGGCTATCCCCGAACCCTTGGGGGAGCACAGTCCAGGTCAATTGAGAAGCTTGATTCTGTGGGTTTTTGAAAGCAAAAATAAACTGGGAATCTGCATGTAAAGGAATACAAAAGAAAGCATCTTTTAAATCTAACATTGAAAACCAGCTGGTATCTCCCGGGATCTGAGAAAGAAGTGTGTATGGGTTAGGTACCACTGGGTGAATTTTTTACAACTGCCTCATTTATCAATCTAAGGTCTTATACTAATCTCCATTCTTCATTGGGTTTTTTAATTCCCAAGATTGGAGTATTGCATGGACTGTTACAGGGCTTAAGTAAACCTTGTGTTCTTAGATTATCAATTATAGGTAGTAATCCTTTTTTAACTTCAGATCTTAAAGGACACTGTCTCTGGTGAGGAAAAATAGTAGAATCTCTGAGATGTATCTGTATTGGAGCAGCTCGTATCACCCTACCTATTTTACCTCAAGTTGCCCATACTTCAGGATTTATTTCTGTCTCCACAAGAGGAAGACAGTGTACTTGACTTGGGTGCATATATATTATAGCATTTAAACATGATAAAATAACTCTCCCTAAGAGGGGAACTGAACTTTCAGGCATAATCAAAAATGAACATGTAAAAAGAAAACCATCCCAGTTACAGCCTAAGGGTTGTGAAAAATAGCGAATTACCTCCTCTCCAATGATTCCTTTCACTGAGGTATGGTGACTAGAAGGAAGGCCAGGATTGAAAAGAAGGACCGAGAGGCTTGCACCAGTATCCAGCAAAAAAAAAAAAAAATAGGCTGTTTTTTTTTCCTTCTATAGTCATGGTTACCCGGGGCTCTCCATGGATATGACAGTCTGGCCAGAGGGAGAGGGCAAAGAGTGCCCTGGGGCCCTTCAGTCTTGTTAGACCAACTGATAGGATTGGTCCAAACTCTGGGGCCTTGACCTCAGAGGGCAGTCCACCCTCCAGTGGTCACCTTTGCAGTCAGGACATGGTCTCAGGGGCTTCTGAGTGCCGTCCCTCCTCAAGTGGCCTGGCTTGTGGCAGCAATAGCAGGTCGCTGAGCTCTTCTTGGAGCCCCAAGAATGAGACATAGGGTCTGTTCTTAATTGTGCAGCTAAAGCAGCTGTTTTTTTCTTGGTCTCTTTGTTTCCTCTTGTTGGCTTCCTCCTCACCACAGTTATAAAATACTGAGGAGGCAATTTTTCATAAAGTATAAAGTGAATGATCTGGAGCAAAAGCCATCTTTTGTAGCTTTTTTCTAATATCTGAGGTTGACTGGATAATAAATTTATCTTTAAGAATAATTTGTCCCTCTATCGTATCAGGACCTAAAGAAGTATGTTTTATTAATGCCTCTCATAAATGATCTAAGAAAGTAGAGAGGTGTTTCTTTTTTTCTTGTTGAGTAGCTGATGATTTAAAATAATTAAATGGCTTTGTTCTTATTCTTCTTAGACCTTCAAGGAAACATGTCTGGAAATGTTTCTAATTCCAATCACCCACTAGGTTGTTTGATCCAGTGGGAACTGGTAATTCCCCTGGCTATCTTCAGGACTTTTAAAATTAACAATATGATATTCAGTTTGAAATGCTATAGCAGCTTGTAATGCTGCTTGTCTCTCACTAGAAGTCAATGTCTGATTTAAGAGTAACATTACATCTTTCCAATCTAGCTCATAGATCTGTGTAAGTCCTCTAAGAACCTCAATGTACTTATCAGGGTCATCTGAAAATTTTCCAAGATCTAGTTTAGTCTGTTTTAAGTCCCTGAGAGAAAAAGACACCTAAATTCTGGAAGACGCAAATTGTCCATGTACTTCCTGTAAAGGATATAGCCCTTGAGGAGCTCACATAAACTCAGCTAAGGATGAGTATGTTCCTGTAGAGGTCTGAATTACAACTGGTCTAGAAGCCTTATCCTTAGGACTGGAAGGGCAAGTAGGGGGAATCTTAGGTTCAGTAATAGTGGGTGTAGATTTGGTTAAGGCTGTTTTGTTCCCAGTTTCCAAAGGTTTTGAAGGAGCAATCTCAGGCTCTGGGGTAGTAAATGTCTTAAGGGCCTGAGGTGCTGAGCTTTCCTGTGGCTCACATTTACATTTAGAATATAAATAAGGAGTATTCCTCAATGCAAAGAAAGTCTGAACATAATTCTGACCCATTTTTCCTCCTTTTTACAGTATGCTTCTAGTTGTAAAAGAATATCATAGTTAATACTTTTTTCTACATTCTGTTTTGGCTCTAGGGGTAGGTAGGCTATGGCTCTAGGGGTAGGTAGGCTATGCAGAGAAATATCAAATGACTATTTTTCAACATAGTGCTGAAGAATGCATTCCAAAGGAGTAAGGGGTTTTGGCATTGAGTTCCCCATGTCTGTAATGTAAAAAGCAACGTGTAAGGGTATCAAACCTTTTTTGTACCAGGAATCAAACTCAGGAAACGCCACCGTGCTGTCTCTAGTGCTAAAGACATTGACACTGAGCTACCAACTATGCAAAAAGGAGATAAAGGCGTCCCTTGTATTCCTATTTGATAAAGAACCTTAAGGCATCCCTTGGGTTGACCCAGCTCCAGGGCAGGTGGATGCCATTGAGAGTGAAAGATAAACTCGACCAGCCTATCCACTCTCAAACTGGCATGCAATTTTATCATCCCCGGTAGCTTGTGAACTTTGCTTCTATGACATTTATAAGTTATTGTAACAGGAATGTTTAAAGAAGGAAGTATAACTTTGTAATAGACTACTGCTTTTGTTCATCAAAAGAAGGCATACCCAAAAAAAAGGTGAGTTGGTAATTAGAGGGTTTTTTGGTTGTAAAGTAACTCACCTCTAGAGATAGGTAGAACAGTTGACCGGGGGAGCTTTGCCCCATGCACTAGGGCAAAGGAGTCTCCAGACATTTGTCTCCCATTTATTTATCTAGGTAACCTTTCCTAGTAACTGGACAAGGCTACACTTTATTTAAATTTCTAGCTGGGCGTGGTGGCGCACGCCTTTAATCCCAGCACTCGGGAGGCTGAGGTAGGTGGAGCGTTGTGAGTTCGAGGCCTGCTTGGGCTACAACGCAAGCGCAAGGCTGGCTTGAGCTACATAGTGCGACCCTGCCTCAAAAAACCAGGGCCGGGAGTTCGGCTCAGTGGCTTAAGCGCCTGCCCTGGCAGGCGTGAGGCTGTGAGTTTGATCCCTGGTGCCGCAAAAAAAAAAAAAAAAAAAAAAAAAAAAAAAAAAAAAATTTCTGTATCTTTGAAGCTCAAAGGTTAAACTTATTATCATCTAGCAATTCCATTTTATGTTAGTAAAGGCACACAGAAAAGGCTACTTACTCTTAATTAACATATGTAAGACACAAATGTAAATCCTTCCCCTACTAACTGCTGTGGAATGTAAACAATTGTTGCAAGCTACCTCAGTTTAATTTCTGAAGGGAGGGGTAATCTAAGTAATCTAAAAATCCCTTGCAAGTCTTAGTGAGAGTACCCAGTCTTCTAGCAGAGAAATAAGGATGATAGATAAGTGGAGATTTTCAGTGGTTATGACCCAAAGAACCCTGGGGAGTTCACCAGAGAATTGCCCTGGCCAGAAACCCTCAGTTGTTCTCAGTTTCTATTGGTCCAGATAACCAAAGGTCAGTCTCCAGAAAAGAATCCAGCTGTCTGCCTGGTCAACATTCCATTGATTCCATTGGCCACTGGCTTTGGTGGGGATTCACCAGACAGATGCTGGAGAGACCTGTCCTCTGCTTTGAAGAGTGGCAGCTGCTATAACAGTGATTAATTAGCTGGCAGAGTAACCACTGTTTGTCAAGTTTCTATAAGGGATAGTTAAAAGCCTGAGCAACATCGTTACCTAGTGCTCCATAAATTTACAATAAAGGTTTTAAAGTTCACAACTTGAAAGTTTGGAGAACCTCCTTGCATGCCTCCTTAGTCTAAATGTTTAGGTCCTGTAAGTGTGCTGCTTTTGGGAATAGCTCCTTCCAGTGTCACGTGGAAGTAATTCTCCCCACTGTGTCTCAGGTTCAATCTCTGGAGGAGATTGTGGCCCAGAACACTAAGCCAGGACATGGCTTTTATGTGTGTTCTCCTGGATGGGCACAATTCTGATGCCTCATCTGACCCAGAGACAGGGTATGTGTCCTTTATCTAAGATGACTCCCCTGTCTTTGGTATTAGCAATGCTCATTTTCTATGGGCTTAACTTTAGGAGGAAAGGTTGGAACAATCTAAGAGTTCTTTCTGACCTTACATGCCTCTGTAAGGAAAGTACCAAGTGGGAAAATGAGTAGAAGTAAAGCCAAAGAAAGGAAATTGAGGCAAAACAGGTTTGACATTTAGAGGAGGATCCGAGCCAGTCTGTCTCAGTGAAACCTCACCTCCAAGCCTTAGAGACTTGGCCACCAGTCTAGCACCATTTAAATGGTGGAAGGAGTCCCGGTTTTATTGCAGGCATGTGTATTTTCTAAGTCTGAGCTACATTTCATTTAAGAACCATTTTACAGAAGTTTATATTAAAGTTTGCTAGGGGTGTTCTAATATTCTCTCTACCATTGTCTAAATACAGTCAAGCAAGGAGTACCAGTAAATTTAGCAACCAATTTAAACACAACATGTACAAGAACAAAATAATAAAAATGTCCTATTAAAGAAATATCATAACCTTATAACTTTGCCATATTTTAACTTAGATTTACCATTATTTTAAGAGACAAGGCAATTAAAAACAATGAGCAAAAACAAATCACAAGTAATTATAAGCAACTGCAACAAAGCAAAATTTGAAGAATAAAAATTTGTTACCTAAACAGTCCCAGTCCAGAGTCTATGAAACAAAAGCAAACGGTTACCTACGTCTGATGATCTCGGTGGAAGACCTCCAAATTATATAGGGGAACGAAACTCCCGACCATATACTATATATGTCCAGTACGAGTTCATGTTCTCTAAAATCGAAGAATGAATTTTAGGAACAATGGAGGGTAAGAGCAGAAATATTTATTGAGAGAAAGAAAGCTTCTGTCTGAGAGAGAGATAGAAGGGGTCCCAAGTGGGTTGCCAAAGACTCTTGTCTTTTCCAGTGACTTTTATAGAGTAAAACCATGATGGGGAAAACTGGGAACTTGCAAGGCAGACAGGTTTGAGGTAGGACCAATAAGGTTAATTGTTTAGGTAAAATTGACCAAATCAGGGACAAATGGGGAAGTGAGTCATGTAGTAATTGAGCATTCTTATGGATCAGTGACTTTCTGTAGAGGATTGGGATGGTAATTCCTGGCTTCTCAAGATGATCCATACCTAATCCCTAATGTTTATTCTTGGAGTGTGGTTGTATCTGTTTTGCCTCTGTCTTGAGATCTGGCCCACAGCAAGAGGTGTGTGTCTCTTCCAAGGTCACAAGACATCTGGTCCTCTGTACTGGTTCCTTTGAGGGCCTAGCCCTGTCTGACTGCCTATAATATTTCTAACTCAGTTGCCTGTAACACTAGGATCACAGTTATTAATTTGACCCAAATTATTTTTTTTTCTTTTACAGGCTGTGTTTTTGATGTCATATCTAAGAAATTTCAACCCAAGTTCACAAATATTTTCTCCTAAAAGTTTACAGTTCAAGGTTTTATATTTGCTTCTATGATCCATTTTGAGAAATTTCTAATGTGGAGGTATGGTTGTTTTTAAATGAGGTATGGACTGAGGTTCTTCTTCTTGTCTGTCTTTTGAGACAGGGTATTGTCAGGGTTTTCTGGCATAAAAAAGAAGCAAAAGGAAAGAAAAAGAATGCCTTTATTGAGGCCATGGAGAAGAGCACACCGCTCGTGGGGTTGGGCTTTCTCCTCTAACCAGGGACAAGCATGGTGGGAGGTTTTCTGACCTCTGGCCAGAGGTGGAGTCTGGGGCAGGCATTGATGACTCATGAGGAACTGATTGGAATTCTCTTTGTGCACAGGAAAGGAAAGAGGAAGTTGCAATCAGGGATAAGGGGAGGGAGGAGGAAATGGTCATCTGAGTAGGTGTCGTTTATGCTTTGACCTTCCGCCATGTTAGACCACTGCCATAATGTCCAGTAATTTAGACTAGGGCAGAAACCTTTTGGGTATTGCTTTGTAGCCACGGCTAGCCTCGAACTCGCAGCAACCCTCCTGGTTCAGCCCAAGTGTGCACCACTGTGCACATTTTTTGTTTTATTTTTTTTTATTGGTACATTTTAGATACATATAGTGATCACATTCATCATAGGGAATTCGTCCCTGTACATGATATATCCTGCTGCTTTCTTTCCCATTCCCCTCCTCTCCCTTCAAACTCTCCTTCCCTCCTCATTTACAAAAGCTTTATTTCCACTTTTCCCTTCTATTCTCATTACCATGCACATTTCATTTTATTTTATTTTATTGGTAACAGGGATTGAACTCATGACCTAGCGCTTGCCAGGCAGGCACTTATGCTGCTGAGCTAAATCCCCAGTACCATGCACATTTTACAACCAGCTCACACTTTGCATTTTTCTGAGAGACTGTGCTCACAGGCAGGCAGTTGTGGTCCGACGCACACCACAAGAAGTCGGTGTGTGTGAGTGTGTGCACGTGTGTATGCATTCAAGGAAAGCCTAGACTCTGGTACCAGACTACTCAGGCTTAGCTCCTACTGTTAAAGGCAGCTGAGTTAATTAGAAATATTATAGGCAGTCAGACCAGTGTTAAGCCCTCGCAGGAACCAATGCATAAGACCAGACATTTTGCAACCTTGAAGGTGACAGACACCTCTGCTGTGGGCCAGATCTCAAGACAAAAGGCAAACAAATACAGCCACACCCTAAGTGTAAACATCAGGGATTGATATTCTAAATAGGTATCAATCACCTTGAGGAAGCCAGAAGGAGCCACTTACCCAACCCCTTACCAGCAAAGACCCTATTCTGTACTCATGCCCAGTTGCTATGTGACTTGGCTCCCTATTTGACCCCAATTTAATCAATTTTACCTGAGCAATTACACTCATAATCTTACTGGTTGACTACAATTCTGTCCCGCCTCATGCCTGCCTTGCAAGTTCCCATTTTTTCCCACTAAAACCCACCTCATCTTTTGGTTTTGCTTTGTAAAAATCCCCAGAAAAGGCAGGATCCTTGGCAATGCACTTGGGACCCCTTCTGTCTCTCTTTCTCGAACAGGAGCTTTCTTTCTTTCAATAAATATATTCTGCTCTTAACCTCTGTTGTTCCTAAAATTCATTCTTCTATTTTAGAGAACACGAACTCGTAGCAGACATCTAGAAGGTTGGGAATTTCTTTCCTCTCTATCACTACCTCCGATGCTTACTAGAACTTGAGGGAGTTCCTTGATATCCCTATGCCTCAATTTTCTGTCCTGTAAAATGAAGGAAATGGAACACCTATTTCACAGGACTTCTCTGAGTTTCCATTCAAGCATGTAAAACACAACAGGAGCCAGGCATGGTGGCGTCCAGTACTCTTGGGCTGAGGCAGGCAGACTGTCATGAGTTCAAAGCCAGCCTAGGCTATCTAGGGAGTTCAAGGCAGCCTGAACTACTTATCAAGACCCTGTCCCAAAAATGCAAACTACCAGAAACAAAAACTGACCAGGAGCTGGGTTGTGGCTCAGTGTAGAGCACTTGCCCTGCATGCACAAAGGCTTGGTTTTAGGCCCCAGCACAACAAAACAAAACAAAAATCATTTCTTGGCACACACTGAGCCCCTGATAAATGTGGCTAGTATTTGTGTTGTCTTTACCTGTCTCAATCTTTCTCCTTTCCACACTCCTGCTAAATCCACAACTACTGAGCTACTGATTTTTATTGTGAGGACCCTTGGGCTTTTAAGCCATATAACAGCCAATTTATCACATTACCCAGCCTTCTGGAAGATCAATATATAGACATTTTGTGCTCTTTCACTTTAACTGCTCTCTCTCAAAGATTATGCCTTGTAGAAAATGTACTTTGTGAGCCACACAATGGCTGGTGGTGGAAGACCAATAGGGCAGCCCTCAGGGTAAAGCCACATTCTGTGTATGACCCCCAGAACTGCTGGGCAAGCAAAGCTTACACCTCTCCTGGGTGTGAGACTTTTTTTTTTTTTAAAGATGGGATCTGGCTATATAGTCCAGGGAGATCTTGCACTTACAGTGATCCTCCTGTCTCAGCTTCCTGAGTGCCAGTGATATAGGGGAATGAAACTCCCAACCTACTATATGTATGGTACAAGTTCATGTTCTCTAAAATCGAAGAATGAATTTTAGGAACAACGGAGGTTAAGAGCAGAATATATTTATCAAGAGAAAGAAAGTTTCTGTCTGAGGGACAGAAGAGGTCCCAAGTGGGTTGCCGAAGACTCTGTCTTTTCTAGGCACTTTTATAGAGTAAAACCACAAGGTGAGACAGGTCCAAGATGATGAACTCACAAGGTGGGCATAAGGTGGGACAGAACTATGGTTAACCAATAAAATTAATTGCTCAAGCTGGGCGTGGTGGTGCACGCCTTTAATCCCAGCACTTGGGAGGCTGAGGTAGGTGGAGCGTTGTGAGTTCGAGGCCAGCTTGGGCTACAATGCAAGCGCAAGGCTGGCCTGAGCTACACAGTGCGACCCTGCCTCAAAAAACCAGGGCGGGGAGTTTGGCTCAGTGGCTTAAGCGCCTGCCCTGGTAGGTGCGAGGTTGTGAGTTCAATCCCCGGTGCCGGAAAAAAAAAAAAAAAGATTAATTGCTCAGGTAAATTTGATAAAATCAGGGACAAATGGGGAAGCGAGTCACATAGTAAGTGATGTTTAACAGCAGTGACTCTTCCTGTAGGGGAGTGGGATGCTGACTCCTGACTCCCTCAGGGTGATAGAGAACTATTTGGACTGTGGATCCTTAGGATTCGGTTGTATTTGCTTTGCCTTTTGTCTTGAGATCTGGCCCACAGCAGGAGGTGTCTGTCTTCTCAGAGGTCACAAGGTATCTGAACTTTTGCACTGGCTCCTTTGAGGGCCCAGTCCTGTCTGACTGCCTATAATATTTCTAACTAACTCAGCTGCCTGTAACACCAGGATTACAGATGGGCACCACCATGCTCAGCCGTCTCTCCCGTGACCTGGGCTTTGTTATCCTCCATTAGCCTGTAGTACCCGTAGGGCAGGGGCTTGGTGGGTCTGGGTCCCTCAGGAAATTCCCCTCAGAGCAAACTGCTTCCCTGTGGGCCACAAGTTGTCCAATAATGAAGTCTGTCCCACAGCAATTGGACAGCCAGAGGGTGTGTTCTGTCTCCCTCAATACTGCATATTTTTTTCCTATATATTTTATTTTTTAAATTTATTTTAAAGAGAATAAAATCTAACAAAATAAAACAGAATAAAGCCAATCAAAACAAAACAGTGAAAGTATTCACTTCAAAACAGGATAATAAGCCGGGTGTGGTGGCGCACGCCTTTAATCCCAGCACTTGGGAGGCTGAGGTAGGTGGAGCGTTGTGAGTTCGAGGCCAGCTTGGGCTACAAGGCCGGCCTGAGCTACACAGTGCGACCCTGCCTCAAAAAACCAGGGCCTGGAGTTTGGCTCAGTGGCTTATGCGCCTGTCAGGCAGGCATGAGGTTGTGAGTTTGATCCCCGGTGCCGCAAAAAAACAAAAACAAAAACAAAAAAACCCAGGATAATAGGAAATCTACAATGGCTACCATCATATCTCTTGTTATCTTCATGATAATTGTCCATATCATCAGATGTAGTAAAATCAAATAAAACAAAACCGAATAAAACCAATCAAAACAGAACATTAAATAAAACAATAAATTGGAACAAAACTAAACAGTGAGAACAATATTGGATTTCACAAACAAGACAGAAGGAAATTCTCCATATTTCCTATATTGTATACTGTTATCCTCCTAATAGATGCTCAGACTACTGGCCTTTGGCCTACAAAGCCAATCAAACAATACAAGCATTTAGTTGTTTTTGTACCTCAGTTGCTATCAACTCAGCCTGTCCTCTGAACCAGAACCAGCCTGCTGCTTACATGGGAGTGGGGGTGGAGGGGTGTTCTTGATTCTTAGCCCACAGGAGCAGCAAACTGGCTTCTCTCTTTCTGGGCCCCACATGGTTTGTGTGACTTATGGGAAGGGCAAATTGGCTTCTTGTTGTACCCCTCCCAGACCCAGCATGGCTTCTACCAACTCACGGGAGGGGTGGGCTGGCTTCTGTCTTCTGGGACCCTGCATGGTTTGCCTTTTCCCATATATTTTAAAGATTTTTGCCATCATAGTTCCCAAAATATTCTAGTGTAAGCTCAAATCCTAAAGAAGTTCTTAGTGTACAGTTCTGCTGTTGTCCAAAGATGAGGGGCCAGGAGTAACAGGAGGCTCTGGGACAAGTTCTGTGGCCCTCACACCCCAGACTTCAGAGAAGTCTGGTTGTGCTGAAAATGTCAGGGCCATCTGACTCATACGTGTTTGGTTTGGGAATGTTTGTTGTTTTGTGGCACTAAAACAACAAAAACACTCTAAGACAGCCACACTCCCAGTTTTGAGTTAGACATTTCAGATCAACCCAAAAACCAATTAGGAGCATGGTACCCCTCCCCTACCTCCCTGGCTCCAGGTTCCAGATTAATCTGAGAGAGGAATGTGCTCATTTCTTTTGCATTAAGGAGAGAAAAACACATTAAACTGCTCACAAAAAAAAAAAAAAATGGAAAGAAAAGAAAAGATATTGGTAGAATAATGTCTGCCAATAGAGATTGCTTCAATAAGTGAGCCCAAAATAGAATAAACAAAAAATAAAACTGTTGAGACATCTACAGGTCTGGCTTCAGCAAGAGTTCCCTGCTATGTAGAAGGCAGAAAAATAGACTCTGCAATGAGCGAGCAGTTTTTTATCTCCACACAGGAAGTATTTCTCGCTGAGATATTGTTCAATTCCTTTAGGAACAGGAAGGCAGCTGCACAGAGGCAGATTCACTCAAGGCCAGGCTTCAAGAAAAAGAAGCACCACCCACCCCATACTTCTCCTCAGGGTGAACAGTGATAATGGATGTTCTAAATAGGCATCAATCGCTGTAGGGTGGAGGAACAAACTTCCTTAACCCACCCCTTCGAGGAAAGTCCTTGTCTGCCCATGTGCGCTTGCTATGTGACTTGTTTCTGTTTGACTATTTTAAAGTCACTAAATCTGAAGCAGCCCAGAGAAAATAAGAGCGAGAGAGATAAGGAAGAGGCCTTTAATGCAGAGGGCATGGGAGAGCTTTTGGGGGCCAAGGGGTGTAAAAGCTCTCAATAAGAACAGAGGAGTGTAGTTACCTTTATCAACTTTGGCTGGGGGAGGAGTTTGGGAGGTGGGCAAAATGACATATTGACAGGTGATTTGAGGGAGCATCTGCCTGTATAAAGCAAGAGACAGAATGATTTACTGGGGTCTGGGGGTGGAGGCTTGGGGGTTGTGGAGCCTCGGGATTGGAGAGGGCTCAGTGCAGGCACAAAAGGGAGTGGGAGGTTTATCTCTGGAATGAGAAGGAAAACTTGGAGTTTACTCTTGGAGAGCTAAGTTGTTTCTCTGGGTCCAGTACCAAGTTGGGGGGATGCTAAGCCCCAGGCTGGTAGAACCTATCATTTCTCCATTTAATCACCATTTAATCAATATTACCCTAGTGACTATACTTGTTGCAATCTCATTGGTTGACCATAGTTTTGTGCAACCTCATCCTATAATTTGCCATTGGATCAATATTACCTAAGTGACTATACTTCTGATCGTATTGACTGATTACAGTTCTGCCCCACTTTAAGCCTGCCTCACCTCGCGACTTTGCTCAATAAAATACCCTTGAGAATTGGGGCTGGGGGGGACCCACTTTCTGGGCCTCCTTCTCTGTCCCTCAGACAGAAGCTTTCGTTCTTTCAGTAAAGTCTTCCTACTCTTAGCCTTCATTGTTTCTAGAATTCTTTCCTCGATTTTAAAGAACATGAATTCAGAGTTTTGGACATCTAGCAGGTTGGGCGTTTCATTCCCCTATAGCAGTGGCATATGAAAACCTATCTGACTCAAGGCCAGCCTGGGCTACATGGCAAGACCCAGTCTCAAAAGACCAAAAAATACTACTATTGCTGCTAATAATAAAAATAATACACCTAAACTTTGTGTTCATATAGGGCTATTTGGAGTTAAAAGTTTGAAATTTGGCCTAATGTTTTAAATGGAAGGGAAGAGAACTGAGTGGTGGCACACCCCTCTAATCTCAGGGAGAAGGACAGTTTCCAATTAGAGGTCAGCTTGAACTATACAGCGAGACCCTGTCTCAAAAAAACCAAAAAAGAAAAAAGAAAAGAAAAAAAAGAGAGAATTGAAGCCAAACATGGTGGCACATGCCTGTAGTTCCAGGACTCTGGGAGGCTGAAGCAAGAGGATCTCAAATGTGAGTCCAGCCTGGGCAATTTAGCCAAAGCCTGTCTCTAACCAAACAGGTAAGCCTGGGGATGCAGCTCAGTGAAAAGGCCCTGAGTTCATTACCCCAGGATCCACCCTTTCCCCGAAAGAAAGAAAGAAAGAAAGAAAGAAAGAAAGAAAGAAAGAAAGAAAGAGAGAGAAGAAAAAGACTGAAAATCCAGCCATTGTGGTTCGCTGTAGCCTTTTGTTTCCGGGTTTCAGAAAGAGCTGAGCCTGAGTTTCAGTGAGCTGAAGATGCAGGGCGGGGACCCCAAGGCAGGGACGCTGCGGATGGGGGAGAAGCCCCCCGACTGGAAGAGGAGCTCCTGGGCCTCTGTGTGTCCCATCGATGCCTCCGAGCGAGCGAAGCAGCGCAGGAAATTGTGATTTTCCCCTGCGCGGCCGTGTTTGTGTCCCCTTCCTTACTGAGCTGTCATTAAGGCTCAGAATGCTCCGGGGAAATCATTCTAATCCCATCGGGGCTGTTTTACAAGCTTCCGAAGGCGACTCAAGTACGCCCAAGCAATATTTCAGGGCCGAGCTGGAGAAGGGATGAACGAGCTGCTGCAGACTCATTAGCCGTTCACCTCGGTTCCCTCCGGGGGTGACACCCGCCGCCCCGCCCACAACCGGTGGCAGCCCCTGTCCGATTCCTTTTGTTCCCTTCTTCCCCGGCTGCTTCGTGCTCCCGCTGGCTCTGCCGCCGTGGCGGGCAGCTCTGGAAAACTACAGTGGGGAAAGCGGGAGGGAGTGTGTGTGTGTGCGTGCGTGTGTGTGTGTGTGTGTGTGCAATTAGAGATATTACAGATAGATGCAAAAGCTGGGGACTCAAAGCAGGGCTCATATACTCATAAGTGAGATAAATCAAACCCACATGTGTAAATACCGTATTGCTTCCCTAGGGTAAGAAACTGAAAAACAAATATGATCCAAAATCTATAATAAATACTTTGTAAGGGTAAAAAAAAGCGGGAAAGAGGGAAGGGAAAAGAAAAAGATATAAATCTGTATATATGTATATGTAAGATAACTAGAACGAACATACTGCTGAGTGTATTAGTTATTCAGAAGGAACAATTAATACTCATATGATTAGATCAATTTTACATGTCTATATCTGTTAATGTAAACAACCATTTTGAAGGGAACCATACGCAGTATTGCAACCATTGTCAAGTTTCTATCATCCTGTTTTGTAAACCTGTAACGTTACTGTTGTGCATTCACTCTAGTCATTTGTTTGTCTCTTTTGCTTTTTGTCTTTCTTATATGTGTCTCTTTTTTTCTCTTAAAAAAAAAAAAAGCAGGGGTCATGGTGGCGCTGCTGACAAGCGCGGGTAGCAGTAGCAGAGACCTCAGGGACCAGACGCCCCCTGTCACTGCCCTGCCCGCTTCCAGGCCTGAGGAGCGCCCCACCCCACTCCCAGTCCTGGGGTTGGCCCTGGGAGAAACGTCTGCCGCCACCTCCCTCCCCAGGTCTTTTATTCTGAGACAACTTCTCTCTATGTTGCCCAGGCTGGCCTTGACCTTGAAAGTTTCCTGCTTCAGTCTGCTAAGTAGCTGGGGTTACAGTCCAGCACCCCTATGCCAATCCTGATGAGTTTTCAAACGTGCAGCCTTTCCACCCGTTTTCTCCTTCCTCCCAGAAACCTGACTGATGGGAGACGTTCCCCCAGCTGACCTGTTACAAACCCTGGACTCGGATCCTGCCGCAGCCAAACTCTTGGCTGATTCACAACTTTGTCTATTCTCAGTTTCTTCATCTGTGAAATTAATGAGAAGGAGTGAAAGACACTAGGATATTTCCAGAAAATAGAGAAAAACTCTTTACAGTGTCTTCCCTCTTGAGAACCCAGAACTGAATTGTATACCTGGAAATAACTACCACACTGTTTTCCCATAGCAATATGATAGTCTCTATCTCATTAATTTGACCCACTCAAGGCTCACAGACCCTCAGAACCGGACCTCAAGGACAATTTGATCAGAGATTGGGGTAGGGTTGAGAAAGGGTCCCACTCTGTAATTTAGGTTGATCTCGATTTTGAGACAATCCTCCTGCCTCAGCCTCTCCAGAACCTGAGATTACAGGTGTGCACCACCTCGTTCAGCTTGAATTCCAGTTTATATGGCAACTTTGACAAAGAACAGTAAACTTTTAGAGAAGCTGCAAGGTTTAGGAAAAGGACTTTGGGCATCCTGGGCAGCATCAAGGGGAAGCTAGTAAGTGCCAGACAAAGGTTGGTTTGCAGGGTTTGTTCATCAGGTTCCTCTGGTGCCACCTCCTGGCCAGTGAGGCCTGGCTGTCTTCACCGGTTCACCTTGTCCTGCCCCGGGAGGGGCACCCAGTGTCTTTTGTCTCTGTAAATCCTGGTGCTGCTTTTAGGCCTCAGAGAGCAGGCAGGGGGTGTCTCCATCCTCTTCCCTGCCCGAGCCCAGCAGTCCTTGTGGAGGGGAGGAGCGGTGGGCAGTGTATTTCCCTGCAGCCCAGCGAGGCGGAGGTCACACACGGACCCAGAGGACCCGAGGCTGCAGAAGAGCTCAGCGCATCGCCCTGTCAGCCAGCCACTGACACCGCCTGCATGCCGGGCTCTGGGGGAGCTCTGCAGGAGAGAAAGAACGGAAGAAGTGATGCATGGCTGTCCTGGAGCAGTCCCAGGCCGCTGGACTTGATCCCACATTGCAGGGGCAGGGAAGGTGTGATGTGTTCCCTCCCCATCTCAAGAAGTGGCATGTCTACAGCCAAAGACGCTTCCAGAAAAGAGAAGCAAAAGAAATGCGCTTAATTCAAGTTTTTCATAATGCTGGAGTCTTCACAAATGCCTCAGTTCGGCAGGGTGGTGCATATCTGTAACCCCAGTGTCACAAGCAGCTGAGTTAGTTGGAAATATTATAGGCAGTCAGACAGGGCTAAGCCCTCAAGGGAGCCAGCACAGAGGACCAGATGTCTTGTGACCTTGGAGGAGACAAACACCTCCTGCTGTGGGCCGGATCCCAAGACAAAAGGCAAAACAAATGCAACCACACCCTAAGTATACACATCAGGGATTGATATTCTAAATAGGTATGGATCACCTTGACGGAAGCCAGGAACCATAATCCCAACCCCCTACAGGAAGTCACTGCTCCCTAAGAGTGCCCGCTTACTACGTAACTCACTTCGCCACTTGTCCCTGATTTGGTCAATTTTACCTGAACAATTAATCTTACTGGTTGACCATAGTTCTGTCCCACCTCATGCCAGTCTGCCTTGTCAGTTCCCATGTTGTCCCCATCTTGGACCCCTCTCATCATGTGGTTTTACTCTATAAAGCTCCTTAGAAAAGACAGTTTTTGGCAACCCACTCAGGACCACTTCTGTCTCTCTGTCAGACAGAAGCTTTCTTCTTCTCAGTAAATATATTCTGCTCTTAACCTCCACTGTTCCTAAGATTCATTCTTCGGTTTCAGAGAACATGAACTCATACTGGACATATAGTAGGTCCAGAATGTCATTCCCCTGTATCACCAGCACTGGAGAGGCTGAGTTCAAGGCCAGGCTGGGCTACATAGCAAGACCCTGTCTCAAAAATAAGAGAAGAGAAGAGAAAAAAGGAAAGGAAAGGGAAAAAAAATGAAGATTCAAAGATTTGGGGGAAACTGTTATAAATAGACTATTTTTGTCCTTCTATTGGTAAAGAATGAGCGGCTGTGTGTGCAGAGATACGGAAGGCCAGAGAGGTCTGACCTGGTCATCACGCTGCTAGGACCTCGAGGTCCATGTGATCAGGTGCTTCCTGTACTTCCTGTCTGTGTAGCCTCCCTCCCTCCCTCCCTCCCTCCCAAGCGCCAGACGGAATCATGGGAAGCAGCTGCCAACCTGCTGAAGTCAGATGTGCCCAGTTTGTGTCTCCTCATCAGGAAGAACACATTCGAGGACAAACGAGATTAAGACTTTAGGAAAAGTTCTTTGAGAGAAAGCTCCTGAGAGACAGGAGGGGGCCTGAAAGTGGGTGGCCACCAAGGCTCGTTGTCCAGGGGTGATTTATACACAGAATCACAGTTCAGGTAATTATGAGTCAAACCACAATCAATGCGTCAGATTACAAGTGTTGTTGCTTAGCTAATGTCAACCCAGTAGGGAAGTGCAGTGTATCCTGTAGCAGGTGTCCTGTAGGGGTCCTTACCTTCAGTTCATCTGTAGCTGTGCAAAGAACAAAGGCATTCCTGGGAAGAGCTGGGCATACGGGTCAGGACAGGCTGATCACCCACCTGCGTGTCTTCTCTGGCTCACCGGGCCAGGGGGAGTCGGGCTCCGTCTCTAGCCCTGCTTGCCTTCAGCTTTGTCTCCAGCCGGCCTCAGTGTGTCTCATCTGTACCAACTCTCTTGAAGGCCCGATCCCTCTCTGACTGCCGATTCATTCCTGTCTAACTTAGCTGTCTATAATAACACGACCTCCCAGAATTAGGGGCTTTCAGGGAGAAGGGAGGGGGAGAGCAAGTCTTCTAGGTTTTATGACTTGCTGTGGAGCAGAAGGCTCAGGTGTCTATGACCTGCCCAAGGAATGAGGAGTTCTGGTTTTGTCGGAATGCAGAGATTTTTTCCCCCTAACTCCTAAGCCTCTGATATATATATATTTTTTTGCATTAAAAAAATTATTGGCACATTTTAGCTAGACATAATGATCACATTCATTATAGGGACTTTATACAAGATATATCTTGCTTCTTCTTTTTTCATCATTCCCCTCTCCTCCCTTCAACTCCTCTTCCCCTCCGTATTTACAAA
This sequence comes from Dasyprocta punctata, assembly GCA_004363535.1. Taxonomy (NCBI): domain Eukaryota; kingdom Metazoa; phylum Chordata; class Mammalia; order Rodentia; family Dasyproctidae; genus Dasyprocta; species Dasyprocta punctata. The sequence goes on from RJWM01011946.1 coordinate 56,433, forward strand.
AGCTTTACTTCCATTTTTCCTTCCATTCTTTTTTTTGTGCCACTTCTTTCCTTTCCCCCTCCCCTTCCCTCATCCCCCTTCTCATTTGAGCATTTTCTTCCCGTTTCCCTATATCTAACCTCCATTTTGCTCCCTGTTTATACTTGCAGTTTCTCACACAAGAGAAACTATGTGGTATTTAAACATGTGTGTCCAATCTATTTCACTTAAGAAGAGGTCTCACGGTGCATCCATTTACCTAAAAATGTCTCAAACTTATCCTTCTTTATGGCAAAGTAGTACTCCACTGTATTAAAAAAAAAATCCAGCTTCCGGGGTTGGGCGCTGCACCACATCAAGTGAGTACTGATCCGCCTTCCGGGGTTGGGCGCTGCGAGACTCCGGAGGAGAACCAGAATGGGCCCAAGTGGGCCCCAACTCGCTGGGCCCGCCCGGCGAGTGGGCTGGGAATCAAGGACATCATCCATAGCCCCCCCACCCCGCCACGGTAAGCAAGCTGCTGGCTCTGAGGTCTGGCTAAATTGATGGCAACTAAGGTACATAAAGCAACTATACGCTAGTGTTTTTTCGTAGATTTTGCAGGCCTCTGATCGGCACCCTGAATGTCTCTTTGCATGATGACAGTAGGCAATATTGCAAATACGGGGGACTCTCTTCTGTCTTGTCTTCGAGGACCAATGTGGTTCTCACCATTTTGCTTTACTCTGATCGTTATTATTTTTCTCTTTTTTTTCCTTTATTTTATATTCTGTTTTTATTGATTTTGTTTTGTTTTGTTTTTGGTTCAATTCTACTATACCTGTTGGAATGGTCAGCTAATCTGAAGATAGCAAGGTATGTTATAGTAGCTACTGTACTCACATTATCGATCTTCGAAGTTCTGTACCAGTCCTACTGCTTTGTTTTGATTGACTTTATTCTGATATGTTCTGTTGTATTTTACTATCTTTAAAATAAAAAAAATTTTATTCAAAAAAAAATCCAGATCTTCTTTATCCATTTATCAGTTGATAGGTATTTGGGCTGTTTCCAAGGTTTAGCTATTCTGAACTGCACAGTTATAATGTGTATGCATGTATCACTGCAGTATGATGCTTTTATTCTTTCAGGAAGATACCTAGAAGGGGAATAATGGGGTTGAATGGAACTTCTAGTTTTAGTTTTTTGTGTAATCTCCACACTGATTTCCACAGTGATTGCACCAGTCTACACTCCCACCAATGGTTGTGAAGGGTTTGCGTTTTCTTACATCCCTGCCAGCATTTGCTGTTGATTTTTTTTTTGCTTTTCTTTCTTTCTTTCTTTCTTTCTTTCTTTCTTTCTTTCTTTCTTTCTTTTCTTTTTCTTCTCCTTCCTCCTCCTCCTCCTTTATTTTATTTTATTTTATTTTCTTGTGGCACCAGGGATTGAACTCACAACCTTGCGCCTGCCAGGCAAACACTTAAGCCACTGAGCCAAACTCCCAGCCCTAGTTTTTTGAGGCAGGGTCACACTGTGTAGCTGAGGCCGGCCTTGCACTCGCCTTGTAGCCCAAGCCGGGCCTCGAAATCACAACACTCCTACCTCAGCCTCCTGAGTGCTGGGATTAAAGGTGTGCGCCACCATACCTGGCTTTCTTCTTTTATTTTTGAGACAGAGTTTCAATACACAGTTCAGGTTAGACTTGAATTCACTTTGTACCCCAGGTTAGCCTCAAACTCATAGCAATCCTCTTGCCTCAGCTACCTGAGTGCTGAAATTATAGGTGTGTGCCATCATGACTGGCTGCTACTGATTTTTTTTTTTTTTTTTTTTTT